>MUZC01004438.1:274433-289088 GCA_002072015.1 Radix auricularia | reverse complement strand
ACATGTGACATTCACCATCATCTTTGATTACTATCACTATTTCACATGTGACATTCACCATCATCTTTGATTACTATCACTATTTCACATGTGACATTCACCATCATCTTTGATTACTATCACTATTTGACATGTGACATTCACCATCATCTTTGATTACTATCACTAATTGACATGTGACATTCACCATCAACTTTGATTACTATCACTATTTGACATGTGACATTCACCATCATCTTTGATTACTATCACTATTTGACATGTGACATTCACGATCATCTTTGATTACTATCACTATTTGACATGTGACATTCACCATCATCTTTGATTACTATCACTATTTGACATGTGACATGTTACACCAGTACTGAGATATACATATAAGTTGAATAATTTAAGTAGACTCTACGTCATGTTTACTGTTATAAAGAAAGTGAGACTCAATAATTCCCAATGATCAAAAGTTCTGCCTAATTTACGTTCACTAAACGTTCAATATTGGAAGTCAAGAGAAACTATTGCCTAGGTATTGTTATATTTGAAAATAAATTCCTTTTTAATGCACGAAGTGAAAGCTAAAACAAAAAGAAAAACAAGAAAATTATGGTTAATGCCACAATGGGTGAGTTAGGTTTAGTGCAACATTGGATGAGTTAGGTTAGTGCCACACTGGGTGAGTTAGGGTTAGTGCAACACTAGGGGAGATAGGGTTAGTGCCACACTGGGTGAGTTTGGTTAAATGACTCCCTATGCTAGTTAGGGTTAGTGCTACACTGGGTGAGTTAGGGTTAGTGCCACACTAGGGGAGATAGGGTTAGTGCCACACTAGGGGAGATAGGGTTAGTGCCACACTAGGGGAGATAGGGTTAGTGCCACACGAGGGGAGATAGGGTTAGTGCCACACTGGGTGAGTTTGGTTAAATGACTCCCTTTGCTAGTTAGGGTTAGTGCTACACTGGGTGAGTTAGGGTTAGTGCAACACTAGGGGAGATAGGGTTAGTGCCACACTGGGTGAGTTTGGTTAAATGACTCCCTATGCTAGTTAGGGTTAAAAAACATATTACACAAAGTATTTGTGTAAGAAAACAATAAATCTAAGCTTTATTTATTAATTAATACAAAAAATAGTAAACGTTTCGGCTCATGCCTTCATAAGTACAAAATCATTTTCTTACATATATCTTAAAATTAAAACATATTAGATTCTATGTGATTTAAAAAAAAAAAAGAAAAACAAAAGAAAAACAAAAATAAACAATGACATGGAATATAAGAAAAAGGAGTTTTGTTGTAATGACTCCCTCTGCTAGTTAGTGTTAGTGCCACCTTTGCACGACAATATGTGTCCATGTGTCCATTGGACATTACCACCCATTTATAAAAAGAAAATAAGTTTCCCCTCTCACTGTGCCCCACCCCCCCCCCCCATACTCCATTGAGGACATCATTGAAGACTAAGACAGTAACTGACAACTGCTACTGTTCTAAGCCAGGGAGGTGGGGTCCTGCTAAAAAATCACCAAACGTTGCAGAGCTAAACATGATGGTTTGACAAAATGTAGAGGAGGGGCTCGCGAGCCAGATGTGGCTCTATTGATGACTGCATCTGGCTCTGAGAAAAATGTTCGATATTAAAAAAAAAGACAACACGTTTTTTAAGACTCCTTTGAACTACAAATCAATTGCATATAAAACAGCATAACAATTTTATTAAAAAGATTTTAGAGACCTAATTATTGTATTCAGTGTTGAAATTACACGTAATACACACATTTACTTTAATTTTAGTTTTAAACATAACGTATGGCTCTCAAGAATTACTTTTCAAAATATGTGGTGTCTATGGCTCTCTCAGACAAAAAGTTTTCCCGACCCTTGTGTAGAGTGTAGAGATTAGAGTGTAGAGAGTAGAGTGTAGATAGTAGAGTGTGGAGTGTAGAGAGTAGAGTGTAGAGTGTAGAGAGTAGAGTGTAGAGTGTAGAGTGTGAAGTGTAGAGAGTAGAGTGTAGAGAGTAGAGTGTAGAGAGTGTAGAGTGTAGAGAGTAGAGTGTAAAGAGTATAGTGGCGAGTGTAGAGTGTTGAGTGTAGAGTGTAGAGAGTAGAGTGTAAAGAGTATAGTGGCGAGTGTAGAGTGTTGAGTGTAGAGTGTAGAGAGTAGAGTGTAGAGTAATCAAGTGCAAGTCGGTGCAACTGTTTGTTTAGTTACTTTACGGAGATGAAGAGATTTTAAGTTTATTTTCCTTCCAACTTTCAAGCAAGCTGAATTCAACGCCTTTCATGTCGGTCTGTGATTGAACATCGATCTCTGCATACATCTCAACGGTAGGCCATCTTTAGATCATGTTTAACAACTCGGTGCAGACGAACGTGGGTTTCCCACACTGTAGGGAAGGTGAAACTGTGGGACGGCCACCCAGCCACAGCTAGTCACACGGCCTTTGAACACCCAGCCACAGCTAGTCACACGGCCTTTGAACACCCAGCCACAGCTAGTCACACGGCCTTTGAACACCCAGCCACAGCTAGTCGCACGGCCTTTGAACACCCAGCCGCAGCTAGTCACACGGCCTTTGAACACCCAGCCACAGCTAGTCACACGGCCTTTGAACACCCAGCCACAAAAAGCAATACTCTGTTGATTCCTCTCCGTGAGATCGTGACTTGAAAATTACCCCCAGAATCCCTGATAGTAAGAACTCGGTCTTAGCTTTAAAGATAAACACGTGACAGTGCATCTCATAATGGTGTTTAGTGTTGACATTGCGCCCTGTCAATTACTATCATTTCCGTGAACTACGTAAGTTGTTATACTGTTACAGACAGACATGTCTGTAGGCAATCTTGTGATAAGTAGAAACACTGATAGCTTTAAATTTAAACTGATGTCAAGTCAGCTTTACATGAAAAGGGCTAGTTTAGGTGGGGGTGGGGGTCGGGTGGATTGACCGTTTGTGGAAACAAGTCCAGTTATATTCTGTTACAGCTTTTTAATAATGTTTGCCACGACTGTTGATATTGCTTTCAGTGTTTGACTAGGCAGTTAGACTTAGTAGGTTTCTTATGCAGTTAGACTAGGTGGTTAACCTAGGCAGTTGTAATACACAGTCAGAGTGGGCAGTTAGACTAGGGGTTAACCTAGGCAGTTGTAATACACAGTCAGAGTGGGCAGTTAGACTAGGTGGTTAACCTAGGCAGTTGTAATACACAGTCAGAGTAGGCAGTTAGACTAGGTACTAGGTAGTAATGAAATCATTTTTGTATATTCGTGTACATTACACATTTCTAGCGAAGTTAAAGAAACACAGACCACAAACATCACATTAATAGTGGAAGTGAAATGATACAAAGGACAAACATAAAAACAGACACTGACATGTATTGACATGTATAGTGACAAACAAACACACACACAAACACACAGAGACACACATGCACACACACAGACACACATGCACACAGAGAGACACCCATGCACACACACAGAGACATATATGCACACAGAGAGACACACATGCGCACACACAGACACACATGCACACAGAGAGACACACATGCACACACACAGAGACATATATGCACACAGAGAGACACACATGCACACACACAGACACACATGCACAAACACAGACACACGGGCATACACAGAGAATATTGCTACTAACTCTACTAAGACAAAACAACCCCCGAAGCTTGTTCCGACAATAACACAACATGCTATAAAACGACCGAATAAAACAAACAATTTGAAGACCTGCATCTATGCAGCACTCTGTCGTTTCATCAAAGTTGTGCCCGAAAACAAATTAAAAAGCTTGCGTGTTGTGATGTTTCAAGTAGATTTCTATTGGTGTATCTTTTTATTCAGTCCATAAAATGACACATAAAATATGTCCTCTTTTTCACTGCTGATGAACTCCTGAAGCAAAGGGTTCATAAAATAGCCATCAAGCTAGTTTTGAAATATCCGCCAGTGAACTTTCATTCATCTCCTGACATTTCTAAAAAATACAATTTGTTTCAAGCTCTTTACAAATTTTTGTTTTCTATTGTATTTACTGACGTCATTCTTCATCAGCTGAAGACGCCCAACATGGTTCTTGTAATGTTCATCTTAGGCGAATATCCATGTCAACGCGGCTTATTGCGCTAAAATTACAACTATTTGATTAATTATACAAATTTTGACAATCCCCCCCCCCCCAAAAAAAAAAATAAATAAATAAATAAATAAAAATAAAAAAATTTAAAAAATAAAAAAATAAATAAAATAAATAAATAAACAATTTATTACTAATGATATATGTTATTTTAAATATATATTATAATTCATAATTCTATTTGGTCTTCAGTCTACTCTTACTGTGACTGTGTTGAAAGCGTATTTTTTAAAAATTATCTTTCAGTTTAAGAGTTAGATTCAGTATTTTTAATTTTCAAGTAATGTAACAAGCATTAAATATTTGGAAATCATTCTATAAGTTTTATGGGATAAATTACTTAAATATTCCCCATCAATTTCATCTGAAATTTCTCTTGAGATAATATTAGTTTTTTTTAAAATCCTTTATATTACCTCTGGTTTCTGCTTGAGCCCTTGATTGTTTAATGGACGAAAAAAACTTTGGATCGATTTTTAACCCACTTCCTCGTTAGCTAGCGAGCTGAAATTTTGCAGCCAGACAGTTGCCGATTATAAAATGATATATCAAAATTTCAGATCGATCGAATGTACTGTAATTAAATTTTTAGATTATTTCATTTATCTCTATGCATCATGTTAATTTTTTAGATAAATTGTCGTGGTTCGTATTATATTGAACAAACTTTCCTGTCGCGCAATAGGGGGCGTATTATATAGAAAATACTTTTTAAAAATATATTCACGATTGGTGCGTATTATATAGAAAATACTTTTTTAAAATATATTCACGATTGGTGCGCATTATATTAAACATTATTTACGAGACAACTAACATTTAGTATTTTCAGATTGTCTTGCGCTGCGTATTATATTGAACATTCTTACAGTTATGTCTCGTATACAAAGGATTTATAGTCAAAAACTTGGTTTTTTATGGGTAAAAAAAAAATTAAAGAACCGAATTCCCGTGTCACAATGCTAGTGTAGTTAAACTATGCTGATTATTATTAATTTGTTAGTGCATGTCAGTATAGTGTAAGACCCATTCCTTAATTTATTTCCAAGGATAAGTAAGACAATTTTATCTGCAGTAGTGTAGCTATGGGACGGGGAGTAGGGCAAATTTCGAAAGTCTACCCGGGCCCCCACTTGAGGGTGAAGGTTATCTTTAAACAAAAAAACGTAACAGAGTTTTTTTTGTTTTTTTTTGTATTTCTTTAATTATAAATCTACAGTTCCTCCCCCCACCCCTCCCATAAATGCCGCCCCAGGGCACGGCGTGTCCAAAGAACATGTTGAAATGTCAGTAAAAAAAATTCCCAAGCTTAAGAATTTTGTTCAGGATGTTGCCGTTTAAAAAAAAAAAAACCAAAAAAACTTCAACTATGTAACAAGAAAGATGGGAGCTGGCCCATGGGAGACAAAAACAAACGAGAGGGGGCGTAAAATCAATATAATCTGAACTTGACGAGAATGAAAAGAGGTTTTAATTATGGGTATGATAGCGGTTTTTCTCTCAATATATAACATCAGACATTTGACATTTTGTCATTTTTCTCTCAATACATAACATCAGACGTTTGACATTTTGTCATTTCTCATTGTCTTAGCTACGTTTAAATGTTTCTCTTTCCAACGTAGACACAATCTCTTAGTTAACTACTCTCTAACCCTTCCATTATGTTTGACTCTCTTCTCTCACTGATCTGGCATTTTAATCTTCTATCTTTTAAAATATCACACATCTTTCGCTTGTCCCCACCTTCTCTATTTGTAATTAATGATGTAACTCAATGTTAGGTTGTACCTTATCACTTCACTAATGATCCAAGCTCTATGCCTCTCTCTCTCTCTCTCTCTCTCTTTCTCTCTCTCTCTCTCTCTCTGTCTCTCTGTCTCTCTTTCTCTCTCTTTTTTTTTCTCTATCAAAAAAGTATTTCCTTTGAATCTCTCTGTCACTTGTCAATTTTGTATGATATCTTCAAACTTTTTCACTCATGCCTCCTTCGCTTCTGTCTCTTCCATCGTCTCCCCCTCTCTCTTCTCTGTCTTCTCCGTTCTCTCCCCCTCTCTTCTTTGTCTCCTCCGTCGTCTCCCCCTCTCCTCTCTGTCTTCTCCGTTCTCTCCCCCTCTCTTCTCTGTCTCCTCCGTCGTCTCCCCCTCTCTCTTCTCTGTCTTCTTCGTTCTCTCCCCCTCTCTTCTCTGTCTCCTCCGTCGTCTCCCCCTCTCCTCTCTGTCTTCTCCGTTCTCTCCCCTCTCTCTTCTCTGTCTTCTCCGTCATCTCCCCCTCTCTTCTCCGTCTCCTCCGTCGTCTCCCCTCACTTCTCTGTCTTCTCCGTTCTCTCCCCCTCACTTCTCTGTCTCCTACGTCGTCTCCCCCTCACTTCTCTGTTTCCTCAGTCGTCTCCCCCTCACTTCTCCTTCTCCTCAGTCGTCTCCCCCTCTCTCTTCTCTGTCTTCTCCGTTCTCTCCCCCTCACTTCTCTGTCTCCTCCGTCGTCTCCCCCTCACTTCTCCTTCTCCTCAGTCGTCTCCCCCTCTCTCTTCTCTGTCTTCTCCGTTCTCTCCCCCTCACATCTCTGTCTCCTCCGTCGACTCCCCCTCACTTCTCTGTCTCCTCAGTCGTCTCCCCCTCACTTCTCTGTCTCCTCAGTCGTCTCCCCCTCTCTCTTCTCTGTCTTCTCCGTTTCTCTTCCCCTCTCTTCTCTGTCTCCTCAGTCGTCTCCCCCTATCTTCTCTGTCTTCTCCGTTCTCTCCCCTCTCTTCTCTGTCTCCTCCGTCGTCCCCCCCTCACTTTTCTGTCTTCTCCGTCGTCGCCCCCTCTCTTCTCTGTCTTCTCCGTCGTCTCCCCCTCTCTTCTCTGTCTCCTCTGTCGTCTCCCCCTCACTTCTCTGTCTCCTCAGTCGTCTCCACCTCTCTTCTCTTTTTCCTCCGTCGTCTCCCCCTCACTTCTCTGTCTCCTCAGTCGTCTCCCCCTCACTTCTCTGTCTTCTCCGTCGTCGCCCCTCTCTTCTTTGTCTTCTCCGTCGTCTCCCCCTCTCTTCTCTGTCTCCTCCGTCGTCTCCCCCTCACTTCTCTGTCTCCTCCGTTCTCTCTTCTTCACTTCTCTGTCTCCTCCGTCGTCTCCCCCTCTCTCTTCTCTGTCTCCTCCGTCGTCTTCCCCTCTCTTCTCTGTCTTCTCCGTACTCTCCCCCTCTCTTCTCTGTCTCCTCAGTCGTCTCCCTCTCACTTCTCTGTCTCCTCCGTCGTCTCCCCCTCACTTCTCTGTCTCCTCTGTCGTCTCCCTCTCACTTCTCTGTCTCCTCAGTCGTCTCCCCCTCTCTCTTCTCTGTCTTCTCCGTCGTCTCCCCCTCACTTCTCTGTCTCCTCAGTCGTCTCCCCCTCTCTCTTGTCTGTCTTCTCCGTTCTCTCCACCTCACTTCTCTGTCTCCTCCGTTGTCTCCCCCTCACTTCTCTGTCTCCTCAGTCGTCTCGCCCTCACTTCTCTGTCTTCTCCGTTCTCTCCCTCTCTCTTCTCTGTCTCCTCGTTCGTCTCCCCCTCACTTCTCTGTCTCCTCAGTCGTCTCCCTCTCACTTCTCTGTCTCCTCGTTCGTCTCCCCCTCACTTCTCTGTCTCCTCCGTCGTCTCCCCCTAACTTCTCTGTCTCCTCAGTCGTCTCCCCCTCACTTCTCTGTCTCCTCAGTCGTATCCCCCTCACTTCTCTGTCTTCTCCGTTCTCTCCCCCTCACTTCTCTGTCTCCTCCGTTTCTCTTCCCCTCTCTTCTCTGTCTCCTCCGTCGTCTCCCCCTCTCTTCTCTGTCTTCTCCGTTCTCTCCCCCTCTCTTCTCTGTCTCCTCCGTCGTCTCCCCCTCACTTCTCTGTCTTCTCCGTCGTCGCCCCCTCTCTTCTCTGTCTTCTCCGTCGTCTCCCCCTCTCTTCTCTGTCTCCTCCGTCGTCTCCCCCTAAATTCTCTGTCTCCTCCGTCATCTCCCCCTCACTTCTCTGTCTCCTCAGTCGTCTCCCCCTCACTTCTCTGTCTCCTCAGTCGTCTCCCTCTCACTTCTCTGTCTCCTCCGTCGTCTCCCCCTCACTTCTCTGTCTCCTCGGTCGTCCTCTTTTACTTCATAATCCTATTTATGCCAATGTCTGTCAAGTTTTTATTTACTAACTACGAATGTGTATCATTTGTGCTGCGCTCAGCGCTCAAACTTGTCTCGTTAATCCAGTTACAATCTGAGTTTGTGTGGCGTGTGTGAGTGGCGTGTGTGAGTGTGTGAGTGGCGTGTGTGAGTGGCACGTGTTAGGCTATGGCCAATGCCCCTTCAATCTTCCAAATCCCCGCATCTCAAACTTAGCGGCACATACAGTTTGCTATGCATAATGGAATAATCCCCAACGTATCGAAATAGAGCTCCAGACACGTTCCCCTGACACGAACCTTGTGCTAAGCTGAGATATTTTTTATGATGTTTGAGCTCAATTAAATAAACCTCGGTCTCCTCACTGGTCACTCAGAGGTCATTAAGTGCGTGGTCAGAAGGATGGTTCTAGTTATAACGTTTTTCAGTTAATAATTAATAGCCCAGGGCTTGTTAATATAATATACTAACCTGAAATTCATTTCCAATAAGTGTCATTTTTTGTGTAATTAAAAAAATTATTCGGCAAACTCAAGTAAATGGTATTTGAACTAAACCAGTAACTCGTGTTAAATATTGCATAACTTTCGAGGACATCTTTGTTAACCTTATGAAATTATCAAATTACTCTCAAACTCTACCATTAAACATTTACAGTATTCTAACCACTAAAGCCGCCAAGGCTGCACTAAAAACACATCTCTTCTAACTTTACTTTCACAATTAATTTAACGATTCAAACATTTATTCGAACGCTGCTTAGGTTTACTTTATGTCGTAGCTATGTTGTAGTTCTGTTGTAGCTATGTTGTAGTTCTGTTGTAGCTATGTTGTAGTTCTGTTGTAGCTATGTTGTAGCTATGTTGTAGCTATGTTGTAGCTATGTTGTAGCTATATTGTAGCTATGTCGTAGCTATGTTGTAGCTATATCGTAGCTATGTTGTAGCTATGTTGTAGCTATGTCGTAGCTATGTCTTAGCTTTGTCGTAGCTATGTTGTAGCTATGTCGAAGATATGTTTTAAATATGTTGTAGCTATGTTGTAGCTATGTCGTAGATATGTCTTAGCTATGTCGTAGCTATGTTGTAGCTATGTCGAAGATATGTTTTAGCTATGTTGTAGCTATGTCGTAGATATGTTTTAGCTATGTCGTAGCTATGTCGTAGATATGTTTTAGCTATGTCGTAGCTATGTTGTAGCTATCTCGTAGCTATGCTGTAGCTATGTCGTAGCTATGTTGTAGCTATCTCGTAGCTATGTCCTTGCTATGTGGTAGCTATGTTGTAGCTATGTTGTAGCTATGTCGTAGCTATGTTGTAGCTATGATATGTATTTTTGCATTGTATATGTGTACAACTGTTTTTACATGAAGCGCTGTGGGCCCAGCGGCTTGCTGGCAAACTTTACTAATAAATTATAGAATTGTTATGGTTTTTATATTTATTGTCAATGAGCTCTGACGCACACTATCAGAATATAAACGTAGGAGCCATAGAGACTAAACAATTGGTCATAGCCCTTCATAGGAGCCATAGAGACCAAACAATTGGTCATAGCCCTTTCTAGGAGCCATAAAGACTAAACACTATAGTTCATAGCCATTCGTTCAGAGAAAAAGAATCATATTAATTAGATACATTCTTAGACTAAATCTTTGGTGTATTCTATCGTTTGGATATTACTTACTTTCTACGTAGATTCTAGTGAAGACTTAATTGACATCTAAAAATAAACCGCCCACTGCTTGTCTTTTTGAAACAAGATATTTTATTGGCCATACATTTTTTTTTTTGAAATGCCATCCTGCTAATTAATTTTGTTTGTCCAAAGAGATTACGCAATGCACCGTGGTTAAATTAATTGTGTTTGTCCGGAGAACATTCAAAATTATCGTGATCTCATGAGACAATATTCTGTAACAGGTAACCCTTTGACAAGACCAAAAGTGTTTATTCAGATCATCTCACCTGTGTGCAGACATCAGGTGTGTTTGCAAAGGTCTTCCAAGCCTATTTCGTCAATATGATTTCAATGGGACACACTGATTAATTTTTTACAGATCAATATTATTTTTTTTAAAACTCCGTTGTAGAAGTCTCGGGGATACGAGAGAACGAGACCTCGTATGTGTCCATTTCCCGAGACTATAGATAAGTCTCCAACCGGATCTTCGATACCCTAGCACTCTTCAGGGGACCGGCTCGGAATTTCTTGAACGGCTCTTTCAGGGGATAAGAATCAAATTACTGGGCGAACAATCCCGGTGTCCGCTCGCAAATTCCAGTCGTGGACAATCGTGTTGGTCCGAGGAATGTGATTAAGGAGACAACTCTGTGTCTAGCTTAGCCACTGTCACCCCGTGATCAGAGTCTGGATTACCACCCCTTGATTGCATTGGTCGCTTCAATCGCGGGGCCTTTCTCTACGCCCCCCCACCCCGAACATTCGGTAATATGCTTCACTCACTTTCGGGGTTCAACTCCATCTTGAACTTTGAATAAATTGGTCAACCCCCTATCGACCTACAGGGCGACTCCCTCGTCGAGTGTTGTCAGGAGGTCCATCTGAGGAGGTAGGAGCACACATGGATACAAAAGCCAAGTTCTCCCCAGAGGAGATGCATTCTTTTAAGGCGGGCGGCCCAGACGATCAGGAGCGTTCCCGACTGGCCTCGGCCTGTTCTTGCGCCGGGTCGTGTCTTCAGATTGTTCACCAGGATTTTACCGACAGCGGTGACGAGGACTGCTGTACCGGGTACAGTCGGGACGAGGATAGTTGTACCGGGTACAGTCGCGACGAAGACTGCTGCGGGGCGTACAGCCGCGACACTACCATAACAAACATCAGCAAGGCTTCCGATTACTACAGGTAAGTGATTGCTTAATGTCTTTTATTATTTAGCTGTCTGGTGCACGTTCACTCTGGGCATCTCTAGGGCACACTATTATACAATACATTCTTAAGTTGATCGATGGTTTAAATTCTCTATTTACTTTTTTAGATTTTGGTTACAATTTATTTGTTCACACGTCGTTTGTTTAAAAAAATTTTTTTTTTTAAAATAATATTTTTCAAAGATATCCCGCAGCCTAATCTGTTTGGTGACCTTTACAATAACCCTTTCAGCGAACTGATTGTTTAAAAATTTAAATTTAAAAAAAATATTTAATAAAACGGTAATTCCCATTGTGTTGATGTAAAAGGCCATGTAGAGGTGTGGAGAGGGGGGTTGTTTCTTCTCCACTAAACCAAATTCCTCTTCTGAATCATATAGAAATTGATTGTAGAGATATGAGTAAATGTCCATTAGTCAAAATGATATTTTCCTGATTATTTTACTTGCATGAGTCGCATTAAAACAACTTCCAATTGATTAAATAAAGATTTAATTTTGACCTAAAGAATGTGCTTTACTTTTGTCTATCCCAAATTTTTCTTTAAGCGCTACAAATGTTTAAGCTTCGTTACATCATAGGTAATACATCCCCCTTCTTTGGTCTGGTCTCCTTGGTTGTGTTGGGTATGTTGAAATATCTTGGTTTAAATGTTCACGGTTTAGCATCC
Organism: Radix auricularia; assembly: GCA_002072015.1. Taxonomy (NCBI): domain Eukaryota; kingdom Metazoa; phylum Mollusca; class Gastropoda; family Lymnaeidae; genus Radix; species Radix auricularia. The sequence goes on along the minus strand of MUZC01004438.1, from coordinate 277,265 downwards.
GGAGTTTAGCATCCGGAGTTTAGCATCCGGAGTTTAGCATCATCTTTTTGTTGAGCGTTATGTCATTTAGTGTTTCATAGAGCTTTATTTACAACTATTTTATGATTAGGCATCATTAATTTATCAAACTTTGTTGTATGCTCAGAACAGTAAGAAAGAGAGATGAAAGAGACTTTGGTGATAATCTAGAGTATAGACCTTTATATATATGGTTACTGGAAATGTAGGGAATTAAAAACACTTTCTTTCAAATCGCTGTCAGATCTACAACAAAACGCCAGAAAGAAAATACATATCAGTTTCGTCACCATGTTCACTGGAAACACAGACAGGGCAGTCAAATGGGTAACTTTTATCAAGCCACACCCCCCCCCCCACTTAACTTAGAAAACTTATCCGAAGATGTAATTGTAAGACATATTATATCGCAATGAAAATAAACAAAAAAATTACTTTATAGTAAATGTCTTAACTAAAAATGGGGGGGGGGGGGGGGGGGGAAGGAGGTGATAGCCCCGGGTTCCATAGACAACAGGCAACATTGACATACACCTACAGACAACATTGACATACACTTACAGACAACATTGACATACACCTACAGACAACATTGACATACACCTACAGACAACATTGACATACACCTATAGACAACATTGACACAACCTACAGACAACATTGACATAACCTACAGTCAACATTGACATACACCTACAGACAACATTGACATACACCTACAGACAACATTGACATACACCTACAGACAACACATTGACATACACCTACAGACAACATTGACATACACCTACAGACAACATTGACATACACCTACAGACAACATTGACATACACCTAAAGACAACATTGACATACACCTACAGACAACATTGACATACACCTACAGACAACATTGACATACACCTACAGACAACATTGACATAACCTGCAGACAACATTGACATACACCTACAGACAACATTGACATACACCTACAGACAACATTGACATACACCTACAGACAACATTGACATACACCTACAGACAACATTGACATACACCTACTGACAACATTGACATACACCTACAGACAACATTGACATACACCTACAGACAACATTGACATAACCTACAGACAACATTGACATACAACTACAGACAACATTGACATACAACTACAGACAACATTGATATACACCTACAGACAACATTGACATACACTTACAGACAACATTGACATACACCTACAGACAACATTGACATACACCTACAGACAACATTGACATACACCTATAGAAAACATTGACATACACCTACAGACAACATTGACATACACCTACAGACAACATTGACATACAACTACAGACAACATTGACATACACCTACAGACAACATTGACATACACTTACAGACAACATTGACATAAACCTACAGACAACATTGACATACACCTACAGACAACATTGACATACACCTACAGACAACATTGACATACTCTTACAGACAACATTGACATACACCTACAGACAACATTGACATACACTTACAGACAACATTGACATACAACTACAGACAATATTGACATACACCTACAGACAACATTGACATACACTTACAGACATCATTGACATACACCTACAGACAACATTGACATACACATACAGACAACATTGACATACACCTACAGACAACATTGACATACACCTACAGACAACATTGACATACACCTACAGACAACATTGATATACACCTACAGACAATAACAGCCAACATCAAGTGATCTGACTTTATATCAACAACAAAAAATGGTCCATCACAGCACTTATCTCCTCACCACGACTAAAAGACGTGTACTACAGCAGTACGTCTCATAGTGGTGGTCCGCCAATCGGTACCGGTCAGTTAGTTTGACCAACACTGATGGTATTTGTGCGATATCAATATAAGAATGACTTAAGAAAACTTTTTGTTCTACATCATTACAAACAAAAGCCATTAGTTCTGAAATATTGAAGGGCTTCCACGATTTCATTGTTGGCAAATATCAGAATTTAAATATTGTGTTGATGTGTGTGAGGATGACTGGCGTTGTGACCATGACTGGGCGGTGTGATAGAGTTGTCATCCATCAAGATTAAGGAATTAGCAGCAGATTGTAAAGGGGCCGTCCATATAGTACGTCACGCTATTTTTTAACTCCCGCTCCCTTCTGTCACAAACTGTCACAAATCTCGGGACATGGAGCATAAAACAAAGTGAATTCATGCTTAGTCTGGTGGGGCTTTAGGCCCTGAAGGAGTCTGGTTTACTATCGCCTCTGAACAGGGTATAATCCTCTCAGTACGGGAAAATTGTGCGCCGGTCCGCAGAGAAATGGAAAACATTCCTGCCCGTCCATCATACGAAGAAGTTTAAGAGGCACTGTATTACAGAACCCATATCTTCACCACGTATTATAGGCATGTATTACACTATTAGAAGTGTATTACAGCACCATCTCATTTATCAAATGAATCTCGTGAGGTTTTCCAAGAATCACGATCTATTTGTTAACGTGTTTGTAATCTCACAGGCCAAAAAAAAGATGGGGTTAAAACAAAGATGTTGACACATTTTAAGCCTATTTGTTAGACTTAGACTTGTCGTCTTGACATTGTGACAGACTGTTTATCACACCAGAACCACCCACACCAGAACCACTCACACCACAACCACTCAAACCACAACCACTCACACCAGAACCACTCACACCACAACCACTCACACCACAACCACTCACCCCACAACCACTCACACCACAACCACTCACACCGCAACAACTCACACCACAACCACT
>MUZC01004438.1:256601-271147 GCA_002072015.1 Radix auricularia | reverse complement strand
CACACCACAACCACTCACACCACAACCACTCACACCACAACCACTCACACCACAACCACTCACACCACAACCACTCACACCACAACCACTCACACCACAACCACTCACACCACAACCACTCACACCACAACCACTCACACCACAACCACTCACACCACAACCACTCACACCACAACCACTCACACCAGAACCACTCACAACAGAACCACTCACACCACAACCACTCACCCCACAACCACTCACCCCACAACCACTCACACCACAACCACTCACACCACAACCACTCCCACCACAACCACTCACACCACAACCACTATCACCACAACCACTCACACCACAACCACTCACACCACAACCACTCACCCCACAACCACTAACACCACAACCACTCACACCAGAACCACTCACCCAACAACCACCCACCCCACAACCACTCACACCACAACCACTTACACCACAACCACTCACCCCACAACCACTCACACCACAACCACTCATACCACAACCACTCACACCACAACCACTCACACCACAACCACTCACATCACAACCACTCACACCACAACCACTCACCCCACAACCACTCACACCACAAACACTCACACCACAACCACTAACACCAGAACCACTCACCCCACAACCACTCACACCACAACCACTCACCCCACAACCACTCACACCAAAGGTTTGTCCTTGGACAACCGTATAATAAATAAGCTTCATATCCGACCATTTCTCAAAAGGGCCAACAGGTTAACTTATCTTATATGTTACAGACGCTCCTTCTATACAGAAGGTTATTTTTAATTGATACAACTAATTGGATAACTTGTACAGATGATGAACCAACCCTGAGTTATTTACAGTATAGTCTGACAATTTTTATGTTGGGACGTTTGAAATATTTCTGTTATTTGATGTTGTCATGAACCTAACTCTCATGTTGGTGGTAATGTGAACCTAACTCTCTAGTTGGTGGTAATGTGAACCTAACTCTCATGTTGGTGGTAATGTGAACCTAACTCTTAAGTTGGTGGTAATGTGAACCTAACTCTAAAGTTGGTGGTAATGTGAACCTAACTCTAAAGTTGGTGGTAATGTGAACCTAACTCTCAAGTTGGTGGTAATTATGAACCTAACTCTAAAGTTGGTGGTAATGTGAACCTAACTCTTAAGTTGGTGGTAATGTGAACCTAACTCTAAAGTTGGTGGTAATGTGAACCTAACTCTAAAGTTGGTGGTAATGTGAACCTAACTCTAAACTGGTATTATTTTTTATTTAAAAAAAAAAACAAACATTTTTTTACAATAAAGTGGTCAATATTGTATAAACTATGGCAGCACTACATTAGTCAATCAATGTTTGGCTATTTGACATGTTGTTGGTTGTAGAATTATAGCAAAATAAACTTTTAAACTTGACACAGTCAACACTTGGTACTTAGGAAAGTTTGACGTTTGTTTCCTTTCGAGACAATGAGACGATGATATTACAGGAAGTCATGGTAACATATGACAATAGGTGAGACTGGGTGGACAGTCCACACCTAGATGACATTACAGGAAGTCCTGGTCACATATGACAATAGGTGAGACTGGGTGGGCAGTCAACACCTAGATGATATTACAGGAAGTCCTGGTAACATATGACAATAGGTGAGACTGGGTGGCCAGTCCACACCTAGATGATATTACAGGAAATCCTGGTCACAGATGAAGGAAGGTGAGACTGTGTTGAAGTCTCAGGTCGCTGGCTCATGTCTTAATGATCACTGTTTGTTACTTCGTTAACTGAAGATGTCGTCTGCTTCGTGGCAAACACCGGCACCTCAATTGGAAGACTTTCTCTTTTTAAAGAGCCCTAAGACCATGTGGAGTCTTGGAGAGCCGTAACACCATCTGGAGTCTTGGAGAGCCGTAACACCATGTGGAGTCTTGGAGTTTTTTGTCGCTTGAATCAAACACAACAAGGGCCTTCCTTGCCGGCTGACAACCGGAAGTGACTCACGCTGGGATGTCTGGCAGCTTATGTGATCAAGATGGCGGCCACAGACTACTTGGTTTTTAACCACTTCTACTATCATGGATAAAAGCTAGTAAAAGTTGGTTAATTTTGATAGAATTAGCTATAATTAAATATATTTTTTTTTTTTTTAGATTACAAGAACCAACTCATGTTAAAATTTGACGCAATACAGTTTTCTTTATTTTAAAAAAAAGTCAGAAATTGTTTCTATAAATGTTTAAGTTACCACGAATAGCTGTTAGTCACCTCACAGTCATCACCTCAACATACCTTATTACCCTACGGACATTTATACAAGGGAATGTAGCAATAGGTACTATCTTAACTTATATGTTACAGATGCTCCTTCTATAGAGAAGAAAATCACTGAGAGCCGCACTGAATCACCATGGGTCATTAAATCTGGCTTAGAAATCCTCCAGTAATCCTCATCACACATATTTGTTTAATTGTATGTGAGCAGCAATGTGAACACAGAAGAGCCACATGTGGTTCACGAGCCGCGGCCAGGCCACCGTTGACCTAGTTTGTTGTCTCACGTGACACAGCGGACCGTTATTTGGCTTGCAAGTGGACGTATCAGCAAAGATATCCAGAGAGATGTCCACCAGTTAGTGTAACCTCGATCATTGACTCCCCTAAGTTCATAGCGGTGAGCATCACTGAAAACAAAGACTTTCTGAGCAAGTCAAGCCACCCGCCTCAACATTCCGGACATCTCTGTGCTATTGGAGGGCGATTCTTGTCAACTGCCCACTGTCCAGGCTCTTCTTTTTGTCTCACCTCACGGAACTCAGCTGTTAGTTCATACATGAGGTCAGAATTTCCCAGCAGATAAATTAGCTCGATTGGAAGCGGGTATAAAAAAACACTGCCGCTGGGGTCTTTGAAAATGATGGCTGAGCGTGAGCGACGAATCACGTGACTTTCAAGTAGTATAATTGACTAAGTTAAGTCATAAACGACGCGGGTATAGTCCAAGTGGGGATTCCCCTTTAATGACGTCACTTCCACTTGAAAACAAGCATGAAATAAAAGTGTGGGGCCCATTGAAACTTATCTTTAAATTTGCTGTCACTTATCAACAATAATGTCAACAACAGTCTCAATGACGGAAGTGGAATATAGTATAGTACTTTTAAAGAAATGTCTTCATTTCTTTCACTCAACAAAGTGTTGGTTTTTAAATTTTAAATTTCAAAAAAATTATTTGTTCAGTAATTAATTAACACCTTTGCCCTGAATTAAGGTTTAAGTTCTTTTGCTTTTTTTTTACATCTAGACTATATTTTAGTTAATGTGCGAAAATTGAGTTAATGATTCATAACTTTTATGTTCAAGAGAAACGAAAGTTATTTGTTTAAGAGAAGACAGTATCCACATCACAGAGTGGTTAGAAGGAATGTTTGGGTAGCGCTAAATCAGACCAAAATCAAACTTTTCCCACCAAGAATCAGTCGACACCGGCCATCATGTGCTTGACCTTCTGACGGACCTTGACCTTCATGCGGCAAGACCCCAACCCCCCAACCACCTTCCAATACACCTCTCATGTTATTGAATTTCTCTGTCCACCAAATACAACCATCTGAAAGCTGTTGTGTCATTAATAGCCGGACCAATTCTTTTAGCTGCATTGTTCTCACCACTTGACCAACCTTTGACCTCAACTTGACCAACCTTTGACCTCGACTTGACCAACCTTTGACCTCCACATGACCAACCTTTGACCTCCTCTTGACCAATCCTACGCATTCACTTAACCTACATTTGACCTCCACTTAACCTACATTTGACATCCACTTGACCTACATTCGACCCACCAAACACATCAGTAGTTGGACCAATGGCGTTAACTCCAGTACTTTCTTCCCGTGGCTTGCCAGTTAGCACAGGCCAATCGTATAAATAAATTAGCTTATATCTTCTAACAAACAGAATGTCTACCAGATAATATATTGCGAAGTCCTTATATTATCATTGTCAAAGCATTAATCCGTCACGTTTGGCAGTATGAGCTCATTCATTATATTACCGAAATAATTTTCGCCTCAACTACAAATGCTTGGAATAATGCGCCATCTTTTTCTCTTCCACTTAGCGGCCATGAAGTCTTTGTTCTGACTGTGTTTAATTAATTGGTGGTCAATTAAGAGTTTGCGGTCACACAACCACTTTCGCCTCATCCTTTTTCTTTCTTTATTTTTTTCTGTGACACATCGAAACCCGCTAATGACACCGAAGGACAAATGACATGCAGATGTACCCACCTCCCCCAAAGGTCGTTAAAAATTAAAGTACACGTGAACCGTCCACTTGGGGTGTTGGGGGTGGGGGTGGGGTCAGCGCCAGGCGATGTTCCGCCAAATGCCAGCCGTGAGGAGCCACCAGTAAAAGGGCCTACACTCACGGCCTTGAATCCCTGAGCAGACCAAGGGCCTTAATGCCGAGACCTTCCTGAAAGAAATCCGATTATTGCCCGTAGAGACGAAGGAAGGAGAAAAATGGGCCCGTCCTGACGCGAGCGATCCCCTCGCCCGAGCCCCTTATGAGGCATTGAGAATAATTGTGGTTCTTTTTTACAAGGGCCTTCAAATCAATAATCAAGTTGGTAGTGTTGTTGGGAGATCCTATGTCAGCTAGAACCGTGCTCGTCTCATCAGTTGGTGGACTGTCAGACAGACAATTTTAGACAGACGATGATTTTTTTTAAAACCTTAATAAAAGAAAGAAATAGGGCCAGGGGCAATATTTTGATGTGTCTGATGCAGTTGTCAGAAGAGAAAAATCACGTTTGTTTGATAGTCACCATTGACATTCACGATTTTTGGTGCATTGTATTGATGTTGTTGATGAGTTTTTGTTTTTTAAAATTATCACCCTTTAGGTCTTTTCATTTCATATCAGAGTTCTATCAATAGAAATACACGAGTATACTGTTAGAGGAATAAAAGATGAGATAAGATATGATAAGATAACAAAATGAGGGGTAGGACTGCAATCAGGCTTAAAAAAAATTAAATGGAAAAGACGTAAACAAGGTAAGGGTTAGCCTTATGTTCGTTGAAAAAGGCTCTTTGCCGAAACGTTCGCTGTTTTGTTACGTCCGGTCAGGCTAACCCTTACCTTGTTTACGTCTTTTCGGTTTAAGATAAGATAAGATAAGATAAGTAAGATGTGATAGGACTTAACTCATTAAATATTAATTTTATTTCTACGTTCATTTAATCATTTGACCAAGACAAAATCTTGTTTACAGCATGTTGTTGCTTCTAGATTGATAAAGCTGAGGAGCACGTTTTTACAGAGAACTGTTCCAGAAATAGTAACATTTAATTATGACATTTTTCCCCATCTGAGGAATGACAAAACACCGATAGCAATTTGAACTAAAAGAACTAAAAGAACTTTAGTGAGTCTGTATACAGGTAAAATTCTAAAACGTAAATTCAATTTTAGTTAAACTAAATGTGCTTGTTGAAACTCGTGTCTACCGGACTATGTGCTAAATGAAACTCGTGTCTAGTGGACTATGTGCTAAATGAAACTCGTGTCTAGTGGACTATGTGCTAAATGAAACTCGTGTCTAGTGGATTATGTGCTAATTGAAACTCGTGTCTACCGGACTATGTGCTAAGTGAAACTCGTGTCTACCGGACTGTTGTTCGTCCGTCGAATCGACGAGGACCACTCTAGTCATCCGAGGGTTGCTGAGACTGGTTTTGCCTATGTGTGCGTAGATGGCTGACAAGACCGATCCTGGCACGGAAAGTTCGGGAACAGAAGGGACATGGGATGAGTGGGTTGTCTCCTGGAGGGTTGACAGCACGGGGCTTTCGGGCTTGCCTCTTCTTTTCTGCGGCGTTGATCCTGTTTGCCTCGCATGTCCTGGCACCTTCGTGGATGGATTGGCGCCAGGTGGACCGGTCCAACGCAGCTTCTTCCCATGTGTCTGGATTGAAACTCGTGTCTACCGGACTATGAGCTAGTGAAACTCGTGTCTACCGCACTATGTGCTAGGTGAAACTCGTGTCTAATGGACATTGTGCTAAGTAAAACTCGTGTCTAGTGGACTATGTGCTAAGTAAAACTCGTGTCTAGTGAACTATGTGCTAAGTGAAACTCGTGTCTAGTGAACTATGTGCTAAGTAAAACTCGTGTCTAGTGGACATTCGTCTTCGAAATTAAAGGATTCTTACTTTAGTGTTTAAAATGTGTATGGGGTATGATTCGATAGTTTCTTATGAAATTATAATATTCAGGATGTTTTACTGGTTATACATTTTTATTTAATAATACATACTATAGAAGCATGTTTTTCAATTAATTATAATTTATTTTTTAGATGTTAAATAAGACATGAAGTTTTTATGATTATTATTATTATTTTAAATGAGGAGTTCACGTGCAAAACCTACAAATTTGATTTTGGCGGGAAATTGAGTTACTGACATTTTTTGGGGTTAATTTTTAAGCTTTTACAGTTGTTTCTTAGTTTGGTTGTTTAAACTCTTTAGTTGTTTCGTAGTTTGGTTGTTTAAACTCTACAGTTGTTTCTTGGTTATGGTTATTTAAAACACTACAGTTGTTTCTTAGTTTGGTTGTTTAAAACTCTACAGTTGTTTCTTAGTTTGGTTGTTAAAAACTCTACTTAATCGGCTGTATCTTATTGAAACACTTACAAAACCTGCTAGCTCACTTAAACATAAATGTATTTTTTTAGGGCTGTTATCGATTAATTTAAAATTAATCGTTAACTTTTGAAAAATTACCGAATAATTAATCGATAATTTTGATTAAGCAAAAAATTAGTTGTATGACGTCATTAAACTGAAAATTTCAAGGGAAGTAACAAAAACAGGCAATTAACATTTTTTTTTAAAATTTAAATAAAAGAGCTTATTTTAAAGTTTACACTTACAAAATCTTTTTTCTTAAATGGAGAAGTTTGTACGTTAAAAACGCAAACTATTACTAATTTTTAATAATTGATAATTTATTAATAAATCGGTAAAAATATTTAAAACAACCTCTTCAATTTAATTGCTATTTTATCGATTAAAATAATTTTAATCGATAAATTTTTTACCGATTAATCGAGATATTAATCGGTAATTTCCGCAGCCCTAATATTTTTCTCTAAAACCAACTCTAACTGACTTTGTAGGTTTTGCCAGTGGATCTTCAAATAATAAGCTTTTTACTCAGTTTACAATAATAATAATAATAAATATTATATTTAAATATCCCATCATCTTCTGAGTTTTTCATTCATGTGTTAACCCTATTACCATAGCAACAGGAACACTACTGGTTGTAGACTTGCTTGCAAGATGAACCGCTTACGTTCGTAAAGATAGAACGCAAACAATTAAGGCCTGCACATGAGACAAATGACATATTACAAAGCAATATATTTTTGTTCTAATAACAACAATAATTATTCTTGACGTGATGAGGTCATGAAAGTCGTGACCTAATAATGGAATTGTAAGGCCGGGGGGGGGGGGAGTTGATCCTTGGACATTCACGGGTCATCGCGGGCAGTTTACAGAAATGTCATCTCCAGCAGTTTATAGAAATGTCATCTCCGTCAGTTTACAGAAATGTCATCTCGGTCAGTTTACAGAAATGTCATCTCGGTCAGTTTACAGAAATGTCATCTCCGTCAGTTTACAGAAATGTCATCTGTAGCAGTTTACAGAAATGTCATCTGTAGCAGTTTACAGAAATGTCATCTGCGTCAGTTTACAGAAATGTCATCTCCGTCAGTTTACAGAAATGTCATCTGCGCCAGTTTACAGAAATGTTGTCTGCGTCAGTTTACAGAAATGTCATCTCCGTCAGTTTACAGAAATGTCAACTGTAGCAGTTTACAGAAATATCATCTCGGTCAGTTTACAGAAATGTCATCTGTAGCAGTTTACAGAAATGTCATCTCGGTCAGTTTACAGAAATTTCATCTGTAGCAGTTTACAGAAATGTCATCTCGGTCAGTTTACAGAAATGTCATCTGTAGCAGTTTACAGAAATGTCATCTCGGTCAGTTTACAGAAATGTCATCTGTAGCAGTTTACAGAAATGTCATCTCCGTCAGTTTACAGAAATGTCGTCTGCGTCAGTTAACAGAAATGTCGTCTCCGTCAGTTTACAGAAATGTCGTCTCCGTCAGTTTACAGAAATGTCGTCTCCAGCAGTTTACACAAACACCAGTACAGTAATTGTGTAGTCAAACTACAAATGAAAGCTCTAAAGAAGTGATGATATAACAAACCAGAAATGAGATTAAAACTTAATTAATATGTTGTCATTATGACTTGCAAACAGTTTCACTTATATATCAAACACACTTAAAATCTCAAGTGAATTTGTTTTAAATAGTATTCGAGGTACACAAACGAATTGTGTGATTTAAGCAATGAATTAAAGCATTCATATGTAATTATTAATGGACAAATACACATAGAGATTCTATCAATGTTTTGTTGCCTACATGTGTCTGTAACGTGTTTGGTTTTGGCCGCTATCTTTCATGTAGGCGTTAATTAATAGCAAACTCTTGCACTCAATAACAATATTGAAGTCTTTTGATAACATTAACAACTTTAATTCAGTAAATGAACGTTTGTATACTTTTTTTTACAAATTAATACACATCAGTGAGACAAATTAAGAACATCCTAAGTGCCTCACACACTTTAAGCATTCTGGGACATACCCTTCATCACGTGATCTCTTTCAACCAATCACATCTCATGTGACAGTCTCCACATAAAGGTTCAAGGCCACTTCACCCTTACTCAAGTACCAACCCCCAGATAATGATTTCTATTGTCAGAGGCGTATACCTAGTTGAAAAAATAAAAAGTGTTCAAATTGTAAAAACTTGAATTATAAAAAAATATTATAAAATTTTATGTAGCACCTAGTCTAATCTTTAAACAGTATAGCATACTTTATAAAAAAAACTTTTAAAATGCGAACACATTTAGCAGCCTACTGACTTGAAAAAATCTAAGTTGTGTTGGAATCTAACTAAACGTTTGTGTGATGTGTTCGAATCTATGTAAACATTTTAGTGATGTGTTCGAATATAAGTAAATCTTTCAGCTACGTGTTGGAATCTATTAGAATATTCTAGCCATGCAGGCCAATCATTTTCCAGATCTTACAAGCAGTTTTCTTATAATTTCCCGTCCAAACATACAATGTAGTTTGTCCCGTATAACAACTGGAAAGATTTCCCGTCCAAACATACAATGTAGTTTGTCCCTTATAACAACTGCAAAGATTTCCCGTCCAAACATACAATGTAGTTTGTCCCTTATAACAAATAGAAAGATTTCCCATCTGAACATACAATGTAGTTTGTCCCTTATAACAACTGGAAAGATTTCCCGTTTGAACATACAGTGTAATATTTTACTTACAACAACTTGAAAGATCTCCCATCTTAACATACAGTGTGGTATGTAACTTAAAACAATTTTAAACATGTCTCGTCTGAACATACATGAGTGTGAATAGGTCGTGTATAAAAAATAAAAAAAACGTTTCATAACATTGACAGATTAATAACAAAAAGAATGCGCATGCTCAAAGAACTTTCTAATACCGTTTCTTCTCGTCGGCCGAGAACACTGGAATAAAGTGGCACACTGTTGAGTCATGGCGTCATTAGCTACTCAACAACTCTGAACCGTCTCCAGCGAGCTCCCCCTAGCGTGGGAAAGGGGAGCACACTCTCTAGAAGTAATTTAGGGCTGCCTCGGGACTTTTAATCAGTTTTGCGCGCTGGTGTAGCTCGAAGAGAACATTTTCAATTGGCCATCCCTTCGCTACGTCACACACTATAAAAAAACCTTGTATCCGGCTGCCCTAAACCCTAAGAAGGGCCCTATCTGAGCGAGCATGCCCCGGAAGAAGAATTAAATCAGCATTTTATTTCTGGATAGAAAATGTAAGTTTTTTTTTTAACCAGATAAAATGTCATTTAAATCAGATCTTATCGCTCTTTAGCCGCTAGATTTTTGGTTGAGGCCCTAACTAGACCTCGTCCTCTCCTCCAATAAGATGTCCATTGGTGTGAAGGCCATCCCTCCAAGTATAGATATGAACAGAAATTTATGAACATTTTATTCAGCTCGTTACTGCGGGCAAATATGGCGCCAATGCCTTAATTTTGTTGCTCGAAATAAAGATATTAGATTCTGCTTTGACGTGGTGGCAATTAGTCGTTTTCTTTTGTCAAAGCTTGAGCACAGGGGATTATTAACGATAGTTTTTCCTTAATTGCGTGTGTCCTTCATAAAAAAAACACAACATGTTGGCTATTTTTAAAATAAAATATCTGGTGAAATTTAGATAGAATGTTTGTGAATAAAATATTTGATTCGCCAACTGTAACATGTTACTGTTATTTCTCAGACCTTATGACATCATATTGCAATGTTACTTTTTCGCAAAATAATGTCTAAGCATAAGTAAAGGAGTAAGTGTGTAACAATCACGTGTTTAATTTAAAGTTACAAACAAGTCTTTGCCTTGGCCAATCACACTGAATTGACTCAATCTGTCGAAAACACTTGTTTCTTGTGATAAGTCCTAACAGAATATTTGATTGATATCGTAATGTAATTCGTCCAACTCAATACGTCGAAAAAATTTTTTAAGAGGCTTAAGCCTTGAGGTGACCAGGCCTATCCTTCAGATGTTTTAAAATTAAAAATCAAATATTAAAAAACAAATATTGTTTAATATGCCTTCAGATGCACCACAAATAAAATCCCCGATAACTGAGTCGGATGATATTTTATTACACGTACCACAAAAGCGTTGGAAGCATGATATTTTCGTTACTTTACATAATGTTCGAGAATGTTTTAAAGTAATAGCAAAAAAATTATGCTGCTGTAGTTGAGGACCATAAAGAATCTGACTTGGCGTTTATAAAATGAGAAGCAGGAAAGAAATAACTTCTGTTCTTATACAGTTTGACTTGAATGCATGCACTCTACTCAATGTAATCTTCCCTCATACACAGACAATTGCAAGTTTTACAAAGTAGTCGGTGTGTGACGTTGTAAACGGGAATGTCATGTTGACCATTGGCAGTCAGAGGTAGTTATTTTTTGAGTCGATTCAAGGACCATAGGGTCAATGTCCGACTAAATTCGGACAGTCAAAGATCGTAGGGGCAATCTCCGACTCATGGGGTCAGTCAAAGAGCATAGGGTAGATGTCCGACTCATGTGGTCAGCCAAACACTGTAGGGTCAATGTCCGACTCATGGGGTCAGTCACAGACCACATTGTCAATGTCCGACTCATGTGGTCAGTCAAAGACCGTAGGGTCAATGTCCGACTCATGGGGTCAGTCACAGACCACATTGTCAATGTCCGACTCATGTGGTCAGTCAAAGACCGTAGGGTCAATGTCCGACTCATGTGGTCAGCCAAAGACCGCAGGGTCAATGTACGACTCATGTGGTCAGTCACAGACCATAGGGTCCATCTCAGACTCATGTGGTCAGCAAAACACCATACGGTCAATGTCTGACTCATGTGGTCAGCCAAAGCTCAAAAAGATGGTCCACATTTGTGTTTATAAGCAGCTCTTTTACCGACAAACTTTATCATAACAAGACACGAATAACATTAAAATGTTATATCGTTTGAACTCGTCCATAAATCTAATTAATACAAAGTTTACATACAAATCTCATAGCTCATTTAAGGACGAGAAATAATTAATTGGACATTAATTTGAAACAGCGAGCTAATTGATGATGTTTGGTGGTCTGTTTGATGGTCTGGTCTGTTGGGTGGTCTGTTTGGTGGTCTGTTTGGTGGTGTGTTTGGTGGTCTTTTTGTGGTCTGTTTGATGGTCTGTTTGATGATATTTGGTGGTCTGTTTGGTGGTCTGTTTGGTGATCTGCTTGATGATGTTTGGTGGTCTGTTTGGTGGTCTGTTTGGTGGTCTGTTGGGTGGTCTGTTTGGTTGTCTGTTTGGTGGTCTGCTTGATGATGTTTGGTGGTCTGTTTGGTGGTCTGTTTGGTGGTGTGTTTGGTGTCTTTTAGTGGTCTGTTTGGTGGTCTGTTTTGTGGTCTGTTTGATGGTCTGTTTGATGGTCTGTTTGGTGGTCTGTTTGATGGTCTGTTTGATGGTCTGTTTGGTGGTCTGTTTGGTGGTCTGTTTGGTGGTCTGTTTGATGGTCTGTTTGGTGGTCTGTTTGATGGTCTGTTTGGTGGTCTGTTTGGTGGTCTGTTTGGTGGTCTGTTTGGTGGTCTGTTTGATGGTCTGTTTGATGGTCTGTTTGATGGTCTGTTTGGTGGTCTGTTTGATGGTCTGTTTGGTGGTCTGTTTGGTGGTATAATTGACCATCTGTGTGGTTCTCTGTATGGTGGTATGTTTGATGGTCTGTTTGGAGACTCATTGCACTGTGTCCATGTTGAGAAGAAGTTCAAGAACTTCCTCAGGTTATTTCATGTTTATTTAAAACACAAAGTGCTGATTTGTGTCTTGTAAAGGACACATATTTTTACTAAATATTCCCTGCTAAAGTCTACTAATATCTCTACTAAGAGACTATAACAATGAGATCTCAGCTAAGACTGTATTAACACCAGACACTATAACAATGAGATCTCAGCTAAGACTGTATTAACACCAGACATCATAACAATGAGATCTCAGCTAAAACGGTATTAACACCAGACATCATAACAATGAGATCTCATCTAAAACTGTAATACAACACAATATAATGATGAGATTTAGTTTTTTTTTCCCCCAAGCTTGACATTTGATCTTAAAGCAGTGATCCACCTCACATCTCTTCTAAATAACTGATGAAAGGCGAGTTCCCCTCAAGCGATCTTTCTTCATCTATTATACATAGACTTGGATCTATGGACTTAAATAAGCGCAACATAATCCTTTAAAAAAATAATGCCGGCATACGCTCTGTCCTGTCTCATAAAAGCACTTCGCTATTTTCAGCTTGTTGCCCAAGGATAAAATACTTAATGAAAGTTTAGTTTAAGAAACATTTCAAACGTGGGACGAGTTAAGTAGCTGTGGTATAGATCGAAACACTGAATTCTAAGAATGAATTTTTAAGCAGTGGCGTAGCTAGAAATTTGAAGGGTTTTGGTGGCCCTGGGGGGCTTAACCTTTTTTGGGGAGCCCCACATAATGGCTGTGGCGTAATATTTAATGTTAATTAAAATTTCGGACAATAATTTGGGGGCCCCCTCTACTTGAGTGGGCCGGGGGGGGACTTTCGAATTTGGGCCCCCTCCCCTAGCTACGCCACTATTCTTGAGTACTTGTGTTGAATTTTCGTCTTACAAAATTTAGATCACATATTAGATATAATCTTGACAAATTTCCCTATTTTCAATGAAACTACTTCAAACTTATTAATTGACTCGCTCAAAAAGACTAAGATGTATGAACGAATTTCGCGATTTCATTGATAATTATAAAAAATATTACATAAATTATTTAGTTGACTAGATTAATGTCAGTCATGAAATAATTTGTGGCCTTTAGACTTTCCAAGATAATTTTATGTTTTACAGCCTGCCAATCGTAAACAAACAGAAAAAAGAATTTGTATTTAGTTGTCATTATTTAATGTATTTAAGGCAGGGGCGGATTAAGACTGCACGGGGCCCGGGGCTGCAATCAAACGGGGACCCTAACCCTAACCAGCCAGCGTCCCTTAAAATAAAATGATTGTTAACAGCTAATATATGACTGTAACTAAATATTAATAATGAAAAAAATAAACGAACACGAAGAAATAATTGTTTGAAGTGTTTGCGGTATGTTACAATTGAGTGTGAAAAGAAAAATTTAATTATCCACTGCTTGGAATCGAACCCGTCACCGGTTGCATCACGCGCCTGTGCTCTCTCCACACGGCCAGCGAAACTTTTCTAATGTGAGATATTTTAAATATATAAACTATATTTAATACTATGTTCTCTAAGTGAGTCAATTAAATCAAGCTTTATCGATTATTAAGACTGAATCGCAAACAGTTGTATAGATAATATTTTTATTATTTTATTTTATTATATTGTCAAGGGTTCGTGCAAACATTTGTACACTTTTATTATAAAATATAAAAAGTTTGGGGGCCTCCAAACCTTCGGGGGCCCCTGGCTTTAGCCCGTTCAGCCCCCCCCCCTCCTTAATCCGCCATAGATTTAAGGTAAAAGAAGCTTCACCTGGAAAATGTTTGATCAGTAAATTACACGGAACAAAATAATAATATTGATTATTAGATTACACAACATGGTGATATTTATGGTTAGATTACACAACATGGTAATATTTATTGTTAGATTACATAATATGGTAATATTTATTATTAGATTACACAACATGGTAATATTTATTGTTAGATTACATAATATGGTAATATTTATTGTTAGATTACACAACATGGTAATATTTATTGTTAGATTACACAACATGGTAATATTGATTGCTAGATTACATAATATGG
>MUZC01004438.1:235747-256500 GCA_002072015.1 Radix auricularia | reverse complement strand
ATGGTAATATTTATTGTTAGATTACACAACATGGTAATATTTATTGTTAGATTACATAATATCGTAATATTTATTGTTAGATTACATAATATGGTAATATTTATTGTTAGATTACATAATATCGTAATATTTATTGTTAGATTACACAACATGGTAATATTGATTGCTAGATTACATAATATGGTAATATTCATTGCTAGATTACACTGGTGTTCACTTATTTGGTGTTGAAATAACCCATCTTTAAACAATTGTTTGACCAACTCAATTAGCAGAAGTCTGGCTCGTGACGCCGAGAATCACGTGACTAGCATGGTCTCAGCAGACGGTGCAGCCTACGTCTGAGACAAAAGTAAAGCGAACTCTTTGGTATTTGAAAAGCTCTTTAAAGCTGACGAGATGTTGTGAGAGAAAAGGGCGCGGAAACCACCGTCTGGTAAGTTCATTTATCGTCTGCCCGTCCGTGTTAGGAAGTCGGCGCTGTCAACCAGGAATCGATAAGAACTGTTGATTACTCTGCTCAACCAACCGTGAAAAAATCCTGGTCAAAAACTAGTTTTCCATGTTTTTACCTGCTCAATTATTTAAGCTCGCCCGTGCAACAGTCCTTGTGAAAGTAGGCGAACCTTTCAACCCCTGACGCGATGATTGAGACATGACTCAATAATTAAGACACGCGGTGAATCTAATTTTTAAAGTGAAAACACATACATTATTTGTAGGGACAGTCATTAGAATTTATATAGCGATATATTGGTCTAAGGTTTCATTTGGAATTTTTGGAAAACGCAAGAAAAAAAATTGTTTCACATACGTTGTTGCCTTCTTTTAGAGGGAACTTTTAAACATCACAACTAAGTCCCCGGCTAATTGTGTACATATTATAAACATATTTTTAGAATACATTCCACCAAGCCCGAAATAGAAAACAAAATACTAGAACTTAATTGCACAAAGAATAAATTCACTGCTAGATCTAATTCATTCAATAGCAAATTAGACTAAATTTGAATATTTTTTTTTTGTTAATAACTTTAACATTAATTTTGGTGTGTAATGCACGTATGAATTTTTTTTTTTATTAATGCGTTTCTCGAGGAGTGCCTTTTTAAAAATGTATCAAAATTATTTTTATAATTGTTATTTAAAAGTTAAATTTTAGATTGTAGATTCATGTTAAGTTATTTTCTTTCAACACAAATAAATAAAATATTAGTTAAGTCAACTCTAAATTATTTGAAGATTAAAATTGAACGCACAATTTTTCTGACACGAATCGTAATTTCAGATGGTTTGAGCGTCGTCATGTATAGACTAGAAGGAAATGAGCTGATACAACAAAATGGAACCGCTGGACATTCGCATCCACGCATCCACGCATCCACAAGATGGGTTGGCGAGTAGCAAGAAACTATTTGAAGGGACAAGTTCTACCCTTTACCTTTTGGGGCTCGTGTTTTAATCAACAGCCGACTCGGGCGCACGACGAGTGTTTTCGTGGCCCGTGATGTCAGATAACTTTTCTACGCGGCCAGTAAGCCGGTGAAAATGAGACCGAATTTCGGTCATGTCGAGACCGAGTCTCTTAAACTGATACAAATTGGAAAACGCAATGAAATCTCAACGGCCTGATCCCTGTACTGCGGTGATCTGGTCACGTGATATTCTTTCGAATGTGATCAATTAGTGAACGGGGCATTTTCGGCTGATAAGCCGAGACCAGCTAGTAACACGGCGAGGCGGGTTGATGTGGGCGGTGGATGTTCACCAGTCAAATAGATTGATATTTTAACGGCAACGGAAGTTGGTGTTGGTACCAGCCGCCATTTGACTTGGAAAGCAGCTGAGAAATTTTTTGACTCTCCGTTCTTGTGGCATCAGGTCGATTGTTGCCCTTTATTTATTTGAAATAATTGCCCACATTTTATATGCGTATTCGATCTATGAGCACACGTTAACACATTATTGACATCTCTATTCTTGTTGGGACCATGAGTCACATATATGCAAAGAAGTCTTTATTTGGAACAGAGAAACCAAAAACAACCGCAACAAGAAACAAAGTTGAAATATGTTAGGTTCTTAAATTCATCACAATTTAACCTAACTAATAAAACTAAATTTAGACAATTTCATTTTTTAATGTAATATGTATTTGTTTAGAACGGTAAATAGACCCGTAATCTGTGCCGTGGTGGTGACGCAGCAATGGTGAGTCGAAGTAGGTAAAATCTGCAACCTCCTTTGAGAGGTAACCCGCTTGAGAGGCAGGACGGTGAGCCTCCTGCGGAACTTTACCCTACCCTGACGACCCCCTATTAGAGGGGAACCGCTTGGGAGTGCCCCCGTCGATTACGCCTCTTGGTGGAGAGGTGGGAGTTGCGGGAGATTCCCCAACGGGAGCTATAAGAGTTCTCGTAACTCAGGGTTATTGATGCCATCTCAAATCTCAGATTCCCCCTCCCCCGCCCCTAAAGTACGTTACACTTTGTACAAATATATATTTTTTATTAACAAAATAGTTAAAATTTAACATAAAACACAGTGACATCACACATGGCCGCACACCCCTCTCCCCCTGTCACAAACTGTCACACTTTCTTACCCCGCCCCCTCTGGAGCGTGACGTACTATATTAACGGCTCCCAAAGGATTATAAAAAGATCTTTTCAGAAGGGCAACAACGTAGAACTTGTAGTTTGGTGAAGATTTATTGGAAGCACTTTGACGTCTATTGATCACGTGAGGAATACAATTTTTATTCCCAGCTTTGACCATATGACAGCTGCTGGGATCTTGTGTATTTCTATGCTCGCTAAACACATACAAAATTCTTCTGTATAAACCAAACACTGGCAGCTATACAAAGTTGAATTTAAAGAAAAGAGGCGGCTCATTATCCACACCGGAAGGCATCAAAACAGACCCACTTCCTGTCACGTGGGGATTAGCACTACATCGGTTTTCACTTCCGTTCCAACTTGTTGCCAAAAAGAACAATTAGCTTCTTTCAACCCCTACTGCAGCCCGTTGTTTGTACCTGGTATGCTTTGTTGTCTGACGAGCTGTTAAGTTACCTGTACGAGTTATGCTGTAAATATTCTAAACAATGAAACATAACCTTAAGGGATACCGAGTTGAAAGAGAACGGAGTGAAAACGAAAAAAAAAAAGCCAGTATATTCTTTGTAAGCTTTTTCCTCTTTCGTTTCGTTGCTGTACCTTATAAATGTAATCTTTGCTTTCATCGTCAGTTTTTTTGTTTTTTTTAAAAATATTTACACATTAGCTTAATTGTAAATAAAAAAAGTAACAAAAAACAAACTCAGCGATATCTACCTTACCCTCCCCCCCTCCTCAACCACAGACAATAAAATACAAACAGCACAAGAAAACCCCAGTTACCCCGTCTCCAGGACAAGAGAGCTCCATGCGTGGAGAAAATCTTTCTGATGTGAAAAAGACAGACGAGACGAGATGATAAATGGAAGCTAACCCTCGCTCACGCCTCGATTGTTCATCTATGTAAGCCGCTTCACGCTATTACGCTCCTTAAAAATATGTTCATAATGTCTTTCACTAGTGTCTCCCCTACGTGCATAGGTTCCCAAACTTTTTAGAGTGGCGAGCCCATTTTATAAAGGGATTTTACCCGCGACCCCCATGCAATCGAAAAATGCATTTTCAATAAGGTTTTATAACTTCTCTATTCAGCATTCTGTGTTAATGTATTAGCATGTACGAGTACGAATTTAGCAGTGCACAATAGCATTATAACAATACACAATGGTACCTCGAGATACGATGTTAATCCGTTCCGGGATGACTTTTGTATCAAGGATGTAACCAGGGCCTTAGTGAAAACTAAAAAAACAGCTATTTGGGTTGTGGGGTAATGTTAATCTTGGGGGGAAGGGGTGGCGTTCATTGGTCTGTTCTATGTTTCTGTGTGCTCCTAGTTTGATTACATGCAAAATAACGCATCCTCCCTCTTCTGTCCTTGCAGAATGTTAAAACATGTTAGAGATGACGTCACATACTTTAACCATATCTCTAAGTGTTGGGTTTTTTTCCCCTAACTTTACGCATGATCTAAAATTAATCCCTAACTCTAGAATTTCAGCCCTTAGAAAAAATCAAAGTGCTATAAGTAAATGAAATTCTGCAAAGGACTAAAAATAAAAGATAAAAAATCAATTCCTCATTTGAGTCGTTGCTCGGTTTTAGCTTTTAAATGACAGGGAAGTCCACTTGAACTCTCGTTAGAGCGGCAGGTCCAGATCTGTAGCTCTTCAATAAATATTCTGACGGAATCAATGAATAATGAACTACGTCATCCAACAGAAGCATGCCACAAGAAGGAAAACTTCCGACTAAAAGTTGCCCGTCGAGGTGGAAGACCTCGCGAGTTCCTCGTGTTCGTGGAAGCGTTGGTCTAGATCCTGGTCCGAAGGGGTATCGCAGCCACGGTGAATATGTCGTATCGATTCTGTCATTGATTTCCACTGTATTATAGGGCGAAGTTATTTTACTGTAAACATTCGAGTGGTCGCTCCCTGGGGTTGTCACGTCATTAGGTTCGTAATGGCTGGGATGATATCCCGGATGGAAGTTCTCCGGGTAAAAAATATGTGCTCACCACTAAATACATTGATAAACACTTATTATAGAACAAAACTAATCAAACAACATTTTTTTTTAAATGATAAACGTATCCGATGGATAACTTATTGTCATTTATGTAGTTAGTATGATATGGATGTTTCTTTAATTAATATATGTGTGTTATTATCTCAACGTGAAGCGCCGTGAGCCCGGCTCCTTGCTGGAATACACCGCTATATCAATTATCAAGTTATTATTATTATTTTTAAAACAGTTTTGTGAACATTTTTAAAAAATATATATCATATTGCACAGAACAATAACGTCACCAGGGGCCGCGGGGCGTTCCACCCCGGTCGAGACAATCTCTCTCTCTCTCTCTCTCTCTCTCTCTCTCTCTCTCTCTCTCTCTCTCTCTCTCTCTCTCTCTCTATCTGTCTTTCTCTCTCTCTCTGTCTCACAGACATACACAAACTCTCTGTATCACAGCTCACATACCTAGTGTAAATAATAACTCCTCCATACACATCACGCCATAGACTACAACTACACCTCTCTTGAAATCACAAGCTCTCCTAGATTTTACCTCCTACGAGCATGAACATAACAACATCAAACCTCCCCCTCTCCCATCCCTTACTCAATGTAAGTGTATTAATTAGAGCCTTCCAGGCCATGGACCATTGAATCCTTCTGTCGAGCTGGTCTGTAAACCAATTAAGTTCGCACTGTTTGCCTACTTGTACAATCTATTGTGTCAAGAGTGACAATGAACTCAATTGAGCCGACGCTATTAAGGTACGAACATGCACACACGAAGCACTGCTATTGTCACCACTGCTATTGACACAACGCATTGGGTTGCGGTGTGCAAACAAGTGCTCGGTGCGAAAAGGAGGCGCATGTTCTAATCTATGGCATCAATCAAAGCGCGCAAATTGCTCATTTGTTGCTTCCCTTCTACCCGTGGATATTGATTTTTTCTTTTATATATTACATCAGGTATTAGCGATAGCTCATTTTCCCTCTTCATTATAATTGTCTACGCCCCTGAAGCTCGAAGATTTCCCGTGCCCTTGTCGCTAACGACTCCTCTGATACTCAGGGGCATCAACCTGCTCATATTAAGACAACCTTACACCAGATGAACCATACAGTTCGGTTTATCAGGTTTTTGAAAGGTCCACTGACTCAAGTTATTGCCCTTGACCACCTCTGAGTAAGAGTGACATCCCGTCCCACAAACTTCACATCACGTGCTCACCATCTCACGTGCACCATCAAGGACGGCATTCGTGGAATACGTCCACAGTAATCTCCTCCATGTGTGATGTATCATATGTTCATTACTTGGCACCAGAACGAGGCAGCTAGGTACACATTTTATGTCTCATCACTTGTTATTGCTATATACCTAACGAATTTCACAGCGCTAGATGTAGCGTACACTTGCACAAAACTGTATTTTACCATAGAAAAACATACACTAGGTGCACACAACTATATTTTACCATAGAAACACAATCATTAGGTACACAAAACTATATTTTACCATAGAAACACAATCATTAGGTACACACAACTATATTTTACTACAGCAACACATACACTAGGTACACAAAACTATATTTTACCATACCAACACAAACACTATGTGCACAAACTATATTTTACTATAGCTACATAATATTCACTTGATGTAAAAAACTATATTTTACCATAATAACACATACACTAGGTGCACAAAACTATATTTTACCATAGCAAAACTAACATACACCAGGTGCACAAAACTATATTTTACCATAGCAAAACTAACATACACCAGGTGCACAAAACTATATTTTACCATACCAACGCATACACTTGGTACACAAACGAATCTGTTTAATCAGGAATCAATATAATACACTTATCCGTCTTTAGCCTAGAAAACCTTCACATTCTAAGTGACTTTAATTCTGCATGGCTTCAGTTAGTAGGAAAATCACCTTCCTTTTAATCAGAACTTTCGATGACCTTTACCACAAGACTGGAACAAAACATGTAGCATGGTAAAAATTGATGTGACGCCGGATAAGGAAGACTATAAATAACTTCATTCTTTGAGATTTTAATAACAAAAAAAAAAGAAGTATTTGTTAAAAAGTATTTTATATGTGTCGTAGAAAATATTTCAATAAATAATTTAAGTGAGAGAATTTCCGGAATTGCCTGAGCTGTGTTGTCCCTTGTGACGTATATCCTATATCATCCATGAGTGGCTCCTGGATGGACACACGCGGTAAATGACCACATCAAGTCCGCCATGTCCCAGTGGACTTCTCACGGTCAGCCGACACGCAGCCGCGGTCCCTGGTGTAAGGTCCACTTAAGTGTTATGTCCCGTGTGTAGAAGGTTTCGGTCTATTTGAAAACTTTCTGGTCACTAGAAGAGGTCATTTAAAACTTGAGACACCTTGAGTGCCCGTTGCTTCGTCGCTAAAACATCAAGGATCAACGCTTGTAGTGTTAAGACATGTTGACTCGCCATTGGATTCACTGCGGACATTCAACACTACTAAACATAATGTAATGGAGACCAACTATTTTAGTATAATGTAAAAGATACAAACTATTTTAATATTATGTAATTGAGACCAACTATTTTGACATATTGTGACAGAGACCAAATATTTTGACATATTGTGACAGAGATCAACTATTTTGACATATTGTGACAGAAACCAACTATTTTGACATATTTTGACAGAGACCAACTATTTTGACATATTGTGACAGATATTAACTATTTTGACATATTGTGACAGAGAAAAACTGTCTTAACGTGAATTGTTTGCTAAATGCCTCATCAAAATGCTATTAGTATTTTAAACGTCATAAAATGACACACATAAATAGAAAGGTAAAAAAATATCAACTCTTTAACATGAACATAAGCATAAGAAACCACATCTCGTGGCATGTGGGGCCACATCTTGGGGCATGTGGGGCCACAGCTAGGAGCTTATGGAGCCACAGCTAGGAGCATATGGGGCCACAGTTAGGAGCATATGGGGCCACAGCTAGGAGCATATGGGGCCACATCTCTGGCCATGTGGGGCCACAGCTAGGAGCTTATGGGGCCACAGCTAGGAGCTTATGGGGCCACAGCTAGGAGCATATGGGGCCAAAGCTAGGAGCATATGGGGCCAGAGCTCGGAGGTAAAACACATTTTTTAGAATCCTATTCTCCATGGGATACATTTCTCCGAGTTCATAAAAATGTCAAAAACAATTTGAATTTTTTAAAACAATCCCACCCAGGTATTAAACACTTTTTGTTTTATCCTAAAATATTAACTTTTTAAAAGTCTTTGCACATGCTCCACATTCTTACTAAAGCTTTATTTCAATCTTAATTCCATGTCTAGTTATAATTTTTATTAAAAAAACGTACATTAAATGCCGAGAAATCAATTGTGCTGAAAATATGAACAGTTCCCATAACTCTCCTAACCCCCTTAAGACGAAGGTGACAGAATTGTCCCCACATATTTCCTATAAAGAATAATTGGCTTAGAATTCTTTTCCTCTCTCCCCCCTCCTCGAGCTCATACCCTCCCCCTCCCCCCCACCTCTCTTTTTTTTTCTCGTGGTAGCAGACGTTATTTCCTAACACGGCTAATTAAATGAGGCCGGTCCGAGGGTCGAGTCAACACCGGCTGCCGGCCTGATTTACTATGGCCGAGGCTTTCTGCCGGTCACCATTGTCATGTTAGCCTAAACGTTGGCACCGTGAGATGACATTATCTCGCTACAAAACTTTCTGCGATCCCAGAATCCTTTGTGCCGGGCCTGACGTCACCAACTGTCCTTCCACCCACTCCATCCTGGTGGATTTTCCTCTCCTGGCATTTATTGGTCCAAAGTTCGCCACTGGCCCAAGGTACCTCAAGGTTTGGTTAAATAGCCTTATATTGTGTCTATGGCCAGGAGCTGTCATGTCAGTATGGCTGGCTTCTTTGCCATAACAGGTCTTTGAATCTATTTTACTACAAAAAAAATACGCCATAATCTTGAAAACAATCCCAAGTGTTAAGCTTTTAAATTTTTTATCATTTTAGGCGTTAGCATAAGATAACTTTCTGTAACTGTGACAAAATCAAGTGTCATTAATTTTGCATTTTCTTATGTGTAAGTGTTGGGCTAATAGTTATTTTACCCGAAAAGTGTCATTTTTTTCCAGAAATAGTTCTCCAACAACAACGCATATGTTATAGTGAAAATAAGCTCATTAACGACCAATACAATCTCTTTAATTCAAAATACCCCAAATTTCCAAAATAAGCTCATTAACGACCAATACCATCTCTATAACCCAAAATACAACAAATTTCCAAAATATGCTTATTAACGAATAATACCATCTCTTTAACCCAAAATACCCCAAATTTCCAAAATATGCTCATTAACGAACAATACCATCTCTTTAACCCAAAATACCCCAAATTTCCATTTCAGGGACTTTCTTAATAACACCCGGCTGTTTTCAGCCCTCGCTACTGTACCGAGTACTGCGTTATTTAAAACTGAGCACGAACCGGGCAACAATACTCGGGGATTGCCATTCTGTAGCCCAGCTATGTCCCAAAGTTCAATTTGCCAGCCCTTTCTTCTCGTGTCGCCTGCCGGTACCCACCAGTTTACAGGAGATTTCCTCGAGTTGGAGTCATTTTGTCGAGGGCTATAATCCCTATGCTCGCTACCTTAACGCCGGAAACGTAAAACGGCCATTGGCCAGAAAGCAAGGACTTGGATCGTCTGCTCACTGTGAGGGACATAGGGCTTAATGTGGACTTAGGAATCGCAGCGTCCATCTCGCTGATCGATACCTCGCTTTGGGCGCGATGTGTTTATTCCCCGCTCCATTCATCCATCTCTTAATCTAACACCAGGCCATTTCAACTGCTTGATTAATGTTGTAGCCCCTCTCTCTTCCACCCCCCCCCCCCCCAAAAAAAAAAATGACCATGGCCGTTAGAGTCCAGCACCATCATCGACCGGACAAAACGTCCGCTACAATATGGCTTGATTTGGAGTCAGCGTGGGCATCGCGTCGACCCTCGGCAAGGGCTCGAATTGCGGTGTCACCTCGTGTTCCCGTGCTATTGGTTGGCGACTTTTTGACACCAGGAGTCGCCAGACGTTATCACATGATGTGGCAGCAGACGATATTTTCAGATTGGTGCTTGGATTAAATTTGAAAACGACATTCAAACACTGAGACAAGATATGAGCTCAGGGAGTAATTTGATGTGATAGGATCTGATTGGCCAATCGTGTTAGGAATTTTTCTTCGAGAGTACACCTCGAGTTGTGAGATTGCACGTGGCTAGCGTAAACAATTTGATCAATGTGAAAAAAATGACACTACAAATCAAACCGTTTTCGTGTTGTGTCAAGCGTAGGAATGTAAAACTATCGAAATTAGTTTAACTGAACAGTTATAATTTTCAAATTGTTTATAAACATCTTTTTTAAAAAAACAAAAATTTTCAATATCTGAAAAATAACATATTCAAATTTAACCACTTTCGGAATTTGTTTATTTTGGGAGTTGATGGCCATTCGCAGTAAGAAAAACATTTTCCGTTTGGATAAATTTATGTAGACATTTATATTTCTATTTCATTTATTTTTCATATTGCAAAAAAAAAAAAAATTAAAAACAAAAAGACAATTAGTTTAAATAGAAGTAAATAATTAGCAACTGTTTTCATGAAGATGACGCTTTTAATATTTGCTCATTAATTTCGTTTGTCTAATGTATAATGTAAATAAATAATATTGGAATTCACCAGTAACTTAATATGACTGAATGTCTTACTTCGTTTAAATTCAATTTAGCATCTATAGTTACGCCATACAAAATCTTTTTTAATTTTTTTTTTTTTTATTTATAGTTTAGATCTAATCATATTCTGCTCCCAAAAAGTGATTTTACATTTTAACGCTAGCGCAACATATCAATCAACGACTAGAATCATCACTAAATATTAAGCCACGATTGGCTAGTGACACCGGAAGGTTTGCCCGGTAGTGATGACGTCAGGATTTACCATTTTTGACATTGTCTTCTCAAGAAGTTTTGATTGGCTGTAATATTCCTCACTAAGAGGATCCACTTTTTTCGTTGAAGATGCAGAACTCTGCATTTAAAGACTCCAGTGAAGAACTTTCGGCGTAAGTAAATAAATAATTATTGGAATAATAATTTTCATTAAATTTTACAGGTAAAACAGAGTATCCAGTAAACATAAACGTGACGTCACAAGGCAGTAATTTGATCACGTGGCTTAATCTTTGATGCAATTTTGGGACACATAATTGTTTCGCTGATAAAAACGTATCCGAAATAATAAACAACTCTTTCAAAATGCATAATTGAAAATCATGTGAAGTTTTAGCACAAGATAAAAAAAGAACAGTTGAGTAAACAATACAATAATATTCATAATATGATATTTTTCGCCTGAAAACTTTCAAAGAGATTACATACTCTTTATATATATATATATATATCTTTGGTGCTATTCATAATGGAGACCTTTACGGGGTTCCTAAATAGTCACCTCGCCTCGTACTATTAAAAAAAGGGACACGGTGGTCGAGCGGCAGCGCGCTCGACTGGCGAACCGATGGTCACGAGTTCTAATTCATGCGAAGCCAAGGATTTGTTCTGGGGCCTAGGGCATCCCTGAGTCACCCAGCTCCGAATAGGCACCTAACAATAGTAATGCGGCTGGGTAATGCGTGGAACCCTCATAGCCGTGGCCTGTGACCGCTGAATCACTTGCCAACTCTCGACCAATGTACGTTATTCAGTTCTTATTTCCTGTCAACTCTTCACCAATGTACGTTATTCAGTTCTTATTTCCTGCTAACTCTTCACCAATGTACGTTATTCAGTTCTTATTTCCTGGCAACTCTTCACCAATGTACGTTATTCAGTTCTTTTTTCCTGTCAACTCTTGATCAATGTACGTTATTCAGTTCTATTTCCTGCCAATTCTCGACCAAAGTACGTTATTCAGTTCTTATTTCCTGCCAACTCTCGATCAAAGTACGTTATTCTGTTCTTAT
Organism: Radix auricularia; assembly: GCA_002072015.1. NCBI lineage: Eukaryota > Metazoa > Mollusca > Gastropoda > Lymnaeidae > Radix > Radix auricularia. The sequence continues at coordinate 244,771 of MUZC01004438.1, read as the reverse complement.
TTCCTGCCAACTCTCGACCAATGTACGTTTTTCAGTTCTTATTTCCTGCCAACTCTCGACCAATGTACGTTATTCGCGCTAGATTGAGGACGGCACCCAATATTTCTTTGTTGTCCCCTTAACACAAATCTCTTCAATGGATGCTGTGAAATGTCAACCTGACCCTAGGAAATTTAAAGTTTCAATTTTTTAAAATATTTTTTTTGTGGTTCGTTTACTAGAAGACAATGAGAAAGGAAGGACAATAACGGGCATTCAGCCAGTATCAATTTAATTACGCACAAAAATGTTTTAATTTCATTAACACAACTTTTAAAAAAAAAAAACCGAAATACGACTCATTTCAACAACACGATTCCCTACTCCCCCCTCCCCAACCGCACACTCCCCTCTGGCCACTACCCATCCTCCTTCCCCATCCCCGAAAACGACTTTTATCATCTCGACATTCCAATTTTTCTAAACAACGAGAACAAATCCTAATCTTCCTGATTTGACCGAACTAATCCACACTGCAAGCCTTTTAATCTGCTCCTTTGTGGCAGCCGCAATCACGGGATTCGAGAATAAAAAGTTATTGTAAGATAAGACACTGATACGGGGCATGGAGAGATTCTAGCGTCTATCTGTAGGGCCAGGGGTATCTCAGTTTGTGGCACTCTCTCCCGGCCTCCGGATACACGCTTTCACTGAATCCTTTGAAGACCGAGCCCAGACTGTGATAAGCTGTTGATACTGTGATAAGCTTTTTTAGACTGTGATAAGCTGTTTAGACCGTGAAAAGCTGTTCAGACTATAATGAACCGTTTTAGATTGTGATAAGATGTAAAGACTATGATAAGCTGTTTATTCTGTGATAAGCTGTCAAGACTATGAAAAGCTGTTTAGTCTGTGATAAGCTGTATGAGGGTAGGCATCTGATCTAGTTTGTTATTATAAGGTACAACACAAACACAAGGTCAACTCAAAACGCCAAATTGTACGCCATACTTGTCACGATTACGGGCCCTGTTTGAATGACCGGATGTGATATCACTCTTGAACAATGTCTTCCTTTCGTCAACCGTCTTATAGCTGTCTAATTATTTCATGCTGTTTATGCCATTTTTAATATGAAGACTCGCATTTCTAATATTAAATTTATTCTTGCCGTCGACCAATTGATCAGTAATGGTGTTACAATCAACCATTAATGCCACCATGACAGTCACATTCAATCATGTTTTTCCAACTGTTTCAACTGTTTATGGTATTTGATAACAAATCTGAAATTTTGATCACTCTCTAATCTCTTGTAACCGAATCTTATCTCGTATACTTCAGCGATCCTCATACACAGAAGATTAACGCGTCCTACGCTTGTCCATGTCTCATGTCTAGTCTTGCACTTTAAAAAATTTTGAGTTTAAAAAGTCATTCCTAACGGTAAGATTGAGGGTTAGTCTACCTGTTTCTTGCATACAAAAATATGGGTTTATAAATCACGCTTTCTGATTTCTTATTACTTTATGCTTCAGTTGTATATTTTTTTACAATTTAGCATTAATAATTAATTGTCTTAAATAAATTATTACTAATGTAATAATTGTTCTTCTTTCGCATTGTGTTTCTAGGTTTCTATGTTCAATGATCTAACTACTATAATGATGTGACATAGACACATAGACATAATGTAATGATGTGACATAGACACATAGAAATAATGTCATGATGTGACATAGACACATAGACGTAATATCATGATGTGACATAGACACATAAACATAATGTCTTGATGTGACATAGACACATAGACATAATGTCATGATTTGACATAGACACATAGACATAATGTCATGATTTGACATAGACACATAGACATAATGTCATGATGTGACATAGACACATAGACATAATGTCATGATGTGACATAGACACATAGACATAATGTCATGATTTGACATAGACACTTTGACATAAAGTCATGATGTGACATAGACAGATAGACATAGTGCATTATGTGACATAGACACATAGACATAATGTCGTGATGTGACATAAACATGTCGATTTTGTGACATGGACACATTTCAATACGTGACATAGACACATGACATGATGTTATCCTGCAAAATTAAATGGTGATCTGCTACAGAAAGTTATCACTGGTTGACATCACAAACCACCGCCCCAATGTGTTACAACAACTAAGATTACAAATTTTGGTTTCACTTTGATATAAAAGAAACAAACTGCATGTATAATTAGTGCCTGCTGGTCTTTGCTGAATGCTATCGATTCTATCAATTGATATTGTCTGCTGATCAATATTCATAGATTGTGTTTGTTAAGACGTAAACGGAGGCCAAGAATAGCAATCAGAGATGGTGTTTGTAGGAGGTGTGTGAATGGGGACAAGGGACAGCACAGGCGGCAATACTTGATGGTGTTTGTAGGGTGAGTGGACAGCACAGGTGGCAATAATTGATGGTGTTTGTAGGGATAGTGGACAGCACAGGTGGCAATACTTGATAATGTTTGTAGGAACAATGGACAGCAGAGGTGGCAATACTGGATAGTGTTTGTAGGGACAGTGGACAGCACAAATGGCAATACTGGATAGTGTTTGTAGGGACAGTGGACAGCAGAGGTGGCAATACTGGATAGTCTTTGTAGGGACAGTGGACAGCAGAGGTGGCAATACTGGATAGTGTTTGTAGGGACAGTGGACAGCAGAGGTGGCAATACTGGATAGTGTTTGTAGGAAAGGTGGACACGAAACAGAACCACTTTATCCACCAGACATCACTTCCTCCTATGTCCACCAGACATCAATTCCTCCTATATCCACCAGACATCACTTCCTCCTATATCCACCAGACATCACTTCCTCCTATATCCACCAGACATCAATTCCTCCTATATCCACCCGACATCAATTCCTCCTATATCCACCAGACATCAATTCCTCCTATATCCACCAGACATCAATTCCTCCTATATCCACCAGACATCACTTCCTCCTATATCCACCAGACATATATTCCTCCTATATCCACCAGACATCAATTCCTCCTATATCCACCAGACATCACTTCCTCCTATATCCACCAGACATCACTTCCTCCTATATCCACCAGACATCACTTCCTCCTATATCCACCGGACATCACTTCCTCCTATATCAGGGATGTCCTAACTTTTTGCATGGCGGGCCATATTCCTTTATGCAAAGATATTCGCGGGCCGGGTTAAAATAATAATATAAAAATGACATAGTATGATGAGTTTTTATTGTAAAATTTTAATGTAAGTAATGAGGTCAGGCTCAATGCCATGGTTTTGATACGTATGATATCACGTAGTTGAGGGTCACTTATTCTCGTCCTCACACAGATCTTGTTAAAATTCATAACTGAAAATGTCTGCTTACACAAGTATGTCGAGCCAAACAAGCTAAGCAATTTTTTAAAACAAATATTCGAATTCCTTTCAATCTCTCTTTAACCATAAAGCTCACTCTAAAAGTCAAAGAGAAGAAATTGTCTGCAGCGACATTCAGCATCAGTTTGCAGCTCAATAAATTCCCTCTGGAGATTGCCGCAGTATTATCAAAATCTACAGAGAAATATGAAGATTGAACAAAAACAACCATGTTTATCTTTTCAATAGTTATTAAGTCATGAAAGCGTCTTTGAAATTCATCAGCCAAGGATGTGATATCTGCATCATTCCTAGATCTATGCATTTTCCAATTGAAGCTTCTTTCTGGTAAACGTGTCATGATTTCCTGCAGTGAGGGGAAATGTGTGGTATTAGGCTGCATTTGAAAATGTTGCCTTTGAAAAAGTTGCAGCGTGTTCCCAAAGTAACTTGATATGTGAATATAATTGGCTTACCACTGCATTGTGCCCTTGGAGAATTGTGTTAAGAAGGTTTATATGTCTTTTCACATCAACCGAAAATGCAAACTATGCAAGACAAGCAACATTAGATAGTTCTGGAAGTGGTTTTTCCTTATCTTTCATGTACTGCCCTATTTCTTTTTTTAATGTGTAGACGCGCTGAAGTGCTGTCCCCCGACTAAACCATCTTTTATCATCGTCATACATAACATATTTGTATTCTCTCTGGATGTCAAGAAGACACTGCTTAAACTGGCTGTGAAACAGAGTTTTAGAGCGAATAGAGTTCATATCCTGTAACGCTGGCTTAAGGACACGATCACATGAAAGGTGTTTACCAAAAAGAACTTCTTTATGAATGATACAGTTAAGTTTAAAAACTTTGCCAGCCTGAATAAGCTGACTTTGTTACAGACAAGTTTTGCTTGTCAACTGTGCTCAAGAGTCATGGCGATAGCCATCAGTAATAAATAAAGATATTGTTTACTTGGTAATTTAATGTCATAGACAGCAGAACAAACAGAACCAAATACATTTGTTCCCCTTTTCGGTCTTTAAGACTGAAGTCTAGTAATTGGTAAACAATACAATGTTATCGACTTTTTCCATCCTTTGACGTACTCAAAACGGTAAAACTTGTCGACTTTTCTTATATTTAATGTTGTTAAAAATAATACGTTAATTAATTAATTATTTCAGATGAGGCCGCGGGCCAGTAAAAGTTGCTTCGCGGGCCGGCTTTGGCCCGCGGGCCAGACTTTGGACATCCCTGTCCTATATCCACCAGACATCACTTCCTCCTATATCCACCAGACATCACTTCCTCCTATATCCACCAGACAGCACTTCTTCCTATATCCACCAGACATCACTTCCTCCTATATCCACCAGACAGCACTTCCTCCTATATCCACCAGACAGCACTTACTCCTATATCCACCAGACAGTACTGCCAACTATATCCACCAGATAGCACTCCCTCCTATATCCACCAGACATCACTTCCTCCTATATCCACCAGATAGCACTCCCTCCTATATCCACCAGACATCACTTCCTCCTATATCCACCAGACAGCACTTCTTCCTATATCCACCAGACATCACTTCCTCCTATATCCACCAGACAGCACTTCCTCCTATATCCACCAGACAGCACTTACTCCTATATCCACCAGACAGCACTGCCAACTATATCCACCAGATAGCACTCCCTCCTATATCCACCAGACATCACTTCCTCCTATATCCACCAGAAAGCACTGGCCACTATATCCACCAGACATCACTTCCTCATATATCCACCAGACAGCACTGCCCGCTATATCCACCAGATAGCACTTCCTCCTATATCCACCAGACAGCACTTCCTCCTATATCCACCAGACAGCACTTCATCCTATATCCACCAGACAGCACTGCCCACTATATCCACCAGACAGCACTGGCCACTATATCCACCAGATAGCACTTCCTCCTATATCCACCAGACAGCACTTCCTCCTATATCCACACGACAGCACTGCCCACTATATCCACCAGACAGCACTGCCCGCTATATTCACCAGACATCACTTCCTCCTATATCCACCAGACAGCACTTCCTCCTATATCCACACGACAGCACTGCCCACTATATCCACCAGACAGCACTGCCCACTATATTCACCAGACATCACTTCCTCCTATATCCACCAGACAGCACTTCCTCCTATATCCACACGACAGCACTGCCCACTATATCCACCAGACAGCACTGCCCACTATATCCACCAGACAGCACTGCCCACTATATCCACCAGACAGCACTTCATCCTATATCCACCAGTTTCACGTCTTAAGCACCCATCCCCAGCATACAGCCATCCACACATTTCCAGTTGACTATTTGTACGAACATAAAAACTCGTCCTGTGTGTTAACAACCAGTTTTGACAAGGATGAACCTGTGTAGTTTTTGAGTCTGAGCTTAACCTCTCACCTGTGCCTGTTTCTCTAATCGCCCTCACACGATTACTTACTCATTTCAGCGCCATTTTTTAAACTCGTGAACTTGTGGGCTGAAAATCGAAAGGGCATCGAGGGCTTGTCTCACCACACGTGATAGTCACGTGGTGTCTCAATTGTTCGTTAAAGGATGACTCGTTTAATTAACTTTCGAACTTCGCGAACCTTGAGGTTAATATTCTTCTATTAAGTTTAACAATCCCGGTGGTGTCAAGTACGGTCAAGAATATAATTTACTCGAATTTATTTTTAATGTTTTGTCATATTATAAAGTAATAATTTAAGTTTTTTTAACGCAAATTTCTCACGTGATAAATTGAGTTTATATATTTGAAATTATGTCTGTCGAGATTGCACATGCAACTCCTTCTGAACCATGCCAGATAGAGGGTTCGGGTCTTTGCAAATATGCTAAGGTGGTCCCAAGGATGTGCAACGGCAGAAAAGAAAAATTACCGAAAATGTTTACTGGATTTCCTGGAAAAATAAAAAAAGCCCAGAAAAATAACCGTATTTTGTCAATATCTCGCCAACCATAACATCTATCAAGTTGAAATAAACACCAAACCAGAGCTAATAATATTTAGAACAATGTTGAAGGCGGAATTTTGCAAAAATCTCATTTCGTTCGATTCCCGCAATTTTAGCCGCAAATTTTGAAAACAATTGATCTGTTTAGTTTAAAAAATATGAATTTTAAATTATTTTTAATTTTCTCTAGAATGATGTTATTGGGATTTTCCCCGCTTCGTGAATGCGTATGTTAGATTTGTGCGTGGTGCGCATCATATTGACACATTCTTGGTGTGATGTAGCGTTAGGGGATTAGACGTCATATTGTGTTTACTTTCAGAATTACTTATTTGAAAAGACTTTAAATGTAATCTAGAATGATTTCCCTTTACTAAAAAATCGTAAATTATTTTGGGAAATTCTATTCTTATTTTGGTAAGCTTCTCACATTTCACGGAGCACTATGTACAGCTGTGACCCATGTATGTCGGTACACTTAAAGTCTTGATACGTACTATATGTGACGTGACCTGTCTGAGACACTACGTCTGATGTCTTGGCCCTTTAAACTTATCGCAGGCTACACGTTTTTAAAGACAAAGTCTAGAACAGAGGTGGGGAAAATGAAGCCCACGTGCCATATTCGGCCCATCACATAAGTTTTTGTTGACTGCAAAGACATAGAGAAAATCTGCCTTGGGCTGAGATGGGCTTCATGTACGCATATGAAAGTTCGTCTCATGTTAAGATTTAGAGCCGCTAGGTCAATGGACATGCACCACAGAGTAAAAACTTACTTTTCCAATTAAGCAATTAAATTTCGATTTCGTCTTTGAATTTATTTTTTTTTAAAATTTTCAAACCAAGTGTGGCCATTAACCCTACGAAAAAGCTAAATATCTGTGTTTAATCTCGTATGTGTTTAAATAATAACAGACCCACTAATATTTCGTTGCTAACACAGGCAAGAAAGCCGTGTGATTACCGTGCCATGAAAAGATTGACACCATGAAGCAAAAACAAAGATTTTCGCGGCAAACTTCATGAATACGAACACAAGAAGAAATCTGCAGATTGTCTTACAAATTGAAGCAGCGAAAAAATATTTACAAAGCTGATATTAATTCAAAATAGTGCCACAGAGGCAAGCTTCATGGTCGCCAACAGACCTCTTTAATCGTGAAAATAAGAATGCAAGTAAAGAATACAATCATTTTTTACGGTGCACCCCTACTATTAACTCCGCCACCATAAAGTGGCCCCCCGAGCCAAGAAGTGGCCCCGAACCAAAAATTGGCCACCGAGCCAAAACAATTGCCTAGACTTGGTCTAGAGAATTAGTTTCTAATGTATGGTGTTAAAGTCATTTAAACAGAAGTCTACAAAAAAACTTACAACTCACAAGAACGTTTTCATCTCAGCACATTAAAATGGTTGGGTTTTTTTTTTTTAAATAGTTTTTAGACTTATCAAGGTGGGAGATCTTTATGGTCCTCTTGGAGGCAATTTGAAGACACGTGACTGAAGGGCTCCCATCTGCCTCATTGCCAGCGATCACAGGTACAAACTCTCTCACCTGACCAAAATAAAAATTCAAAGAACATAATAACTATCGGAAGATTTATTTCGGAGGGTCTGCGTTGGGGTTGTCAGGGGTGTCATGGGTGTTTGGCCCCTCCTCCTCACCCCCTTCGCACTCCCACACCAAAGAACTTTACTTTTGTTATATGATGTGAGAGAAGCACTAAGATAGTATCTTCACGTCAAAACAGAAGAGAGGTAAGCTATCTGAAAATATATCACCGCGAGACGACTCAGACAAGTACGGTTTTTTCCCCATCAATCAAATTTCATCTTAACTATGAGAGTAAAAGTTTCTATACAACCACGATCCTTATCACTACTTACATTGAAGCTTATTAAAAAATATCGTCAATGTATAAATAATAAATTTTCAAATAACTAACAATTGCGCACTTTGTTCATATGTAGAGTTACAATGTTTTGGACGTTGGCGCTTATCTGGGGCCGTCCATAAAGTACGTCACGCTCCAGAGGGGGGAGGGGGGTAAGTGTGACAGTTTGTAGCAGTGGGGAGGGAGGAGTTAAAAATGGTCAAAAATAGTGTGAGGTACTTTATGGACCGTCCCCTTCACAGTGTATAATTTGATCTTCTTAAACTTCAGTTCTTTTTAGAAAATATTTTCACGAAGAAGAAGAAAAAGGGCGAAAGAAATTTTTAAAAAGAAACAAAAGAAACAAAGAAAGAAAGAAAGAATGTGAAAGGAAGGAAAATAGCTCTTTATAGACATCATTTGAGGATCCTTGTTAAGACCTTGCGTGTGGTCTACAGAGGTGTTAGCAGCTGTTTCAACAGGGTACATGTTTTATGGGTTCACAAATAATTAGCGTGTACTGCTGGGTTACTTAGGGTTAACAATGGTGCCGCCCATGTAAAAAATAATTGTGTAAACAGCTTGCGTCGTTTGAAGCACGTGGAAATTTAGGGTTAGAGTCGAGGTGGGAGAATCGTTTTGGGAAATATGTTAGAATCTTATGTTAGATCTTGTTAGTTAGACATGTTAAAATCTTATGTTAGATCTTGTTAGTTAGACATGTTA
>MUZC01004438.1:220090-233139 GCA_002072015.1 Radix auricularia | reverse complement strand
AAAAAAAAAAAAAAAAAAAAAAAAAAAAAAAAAAAAAAATTACAGATAATAGTTACCTTGTAATTTACTGTCAGTTTTTAAAATGTACTTATCTAATATTATATATTTCAGACGCTTATCTATGGTTTGTGTCTCGTCTTGCAATTTTATGAATAACTTGCATGTATACAGTTCGTTATTTTTGCTGGTTTGTTCCGACAACACATTCCACGCTCGAAATCGAGACAGGAAGAATTAATGTTTTACGTTGAAATCGAGACAGGAAGAATTAATGTTTTACGTTGAAAACGAGACAGGAAGAATTAATGTTTTACGTTGAAATCGAGACAGGAAGAATTAATGTTTTACGTATTTCTCTTGCACTAGGAATAAGACATTTGGTTTAATCAAAATATATAACCGAGTGTTTTAACATACAACTGTTATTTGAAGTTTTTTTTTTTTTTTTCAAATGTTAAATTTGAAAGGAAAAATTCAATTTTTACTAAAGAAGAGTTACACACCAGTACACATCTACATACAACCCGTCTGTTGACTACGTGTCATATCATAACGGAGAGAAGGGGAAGCAGTGGCAAAGATTGAGCTGGGAATTCAAGGGTTAAAACGAGTTATGTCTGCATGAAAGGAACGCTTAAAAACCCGCATGTGCCCCAGGAGGAAGCGGAACGAAAGCTAATTTGGTGTAAAACAGATAGTGTAAACGTACCTTGTCATCGTGATTTGTAAGAGTGCAAACTTATCATTCACTTTTTACACTTTCATCAATGCTTTTTACCCACTTTCAGTTTATGAAGGTTATGTTTGAAGATAATTCTATAGTGTATGATCACTGTCATTAAATGTTATTTTGCGGACGGACGAATGTGGCCCATAACTTTAACCGGGGCGGGGGGTGTGGAAGGGTGGTCATTCCAGGGTGTAGATTATTGCGGGTTTGGTTTATTTGTATCTTGTGTGGAAACGCATTATTTATTTATTCCATGGTTCCTTATTGTATCTTTTTCATTTTACATATGAAGAATAGTGAATTCGTCGTCTTGTAAACGTTGAAATTTTATAGTTGATGTATGAAAGATATAGTTTTTTTTTTTTTTTTAATTTCCTGTTATATTTAATTGTTGGTTTATTAATAAATTTTTTAAAAGGCTTCCTTTCAAAACTAGTAAACAATAATTAAATTAGATAACAAAATTTTTTCTAATTCCTCAAAAACACAAGCCTAAAACGCTGCCTAAAAACAAATAAGATTTAAGAGGGAGTAATCAGAAAGTCTTTAAAAACATAGCATCATAACAGCTGGAGTTCTCTTGAAGCAGTGCAGACACAAAATAACCACTTAAAACATAACCGCAGTATTAAGATCTCACCAGACATCACTGGCAACACGGGCCGCAACAGTTGAGCACCACGTGACCAGATGCACCTCAACGTCACGAGTTTGGGGGGGGGGATGAAATCTCTAGCCCAGCGCAAATAAACGCCAACAACATGTGTGTTGGCCAGCAGTGATGTTGGCCGTGTGGACGGGCCATGTTTCAGGCCAGTCAGAGACAGCTTAGCTGTACAAGCGATGCTAGACAGATGTCCAGTTGATGGCGTCGTGCTGGGAGCGGTCAGTTTGATCACGTGACGAATGGACGCCATCTGGCCAGGAGTTCGTTGGGAGCAATAATTTGATGACGTCTGGCCGGCACTGAGGCTGACGTTAACTGGGTCTTTGACCTTTGACCCGCCTACCCTTCTACGGGCTACATACAGCAGGTCACATACAGCAGACCACATACAGCAGGTCACATACAGCAGGTCACATACAGCAGGTCACATACAGCAGGTCACATACAACAGGTCACATACAGCAGGCCACATACAGCAGGTACCATACAGCAGGTCACATACAGCAGGTCACAAACAGCAGGTCACATACAACAGGTCACATACAGCAGGTCACATACAGCAGGTCACAAACAGTAGGTCACATACAACAGGTCACATACAGCAGGCCACATACAGCAGGTCCCATACAGCAGGTCACATACAACAGGCCACATACAACAGGTCACATACAACAGGTCACATACACCCGGAAGTGAACAGCAAACTGAAACATGCGTTGGTCTCAATAATCTTTCTGACGTATTACATGATACCTCGCGCTGCATGAGAAATTGGTATCTCTAAATACCGCGTTATTCCAAAATTTATGACTACCGAGATAATCATTTGTTACAACACCCATAATTTACTAATTACACTTTTAGCTACTCTGTCAAGTAAAATTATAGCTTTAGTCTGTTTGTAGACTTGTTTCGTCATAATTTATAGTATTTTTAAGATATAGAAAACATCAAGCCGGGAAGCGATTGTTTTGATTTTGTTAAAGAATGCTGACCCAATACATATTGAATGGTCTCAGGCCTACGGTATAAAGTGTCTACGTGTACAAGAAAATACTGTTAGTTTACGTTAGTTAGATAATAATGTTGCATTGTATTGTAAGCTTACATTCTTGTCCGTGTGGGTTTTTTTTCTTTGGTTGTGTGTGTGTGTGTGCGTGCGTGCGTGCGTGCGTGTGTGGTGCGTGTGTGTGTGTGTGTGTGTGTATGTGTGTGTGTGTGTGTGTGTGTGTGTGTGTGTNTTTTTTTTTTTTTTTTTTTTTTTTTGTCAAAAAAAACCTCATATATTTAGTTTTCGAATAAGTTTGAACAACAATTATTAATTAGCATCGCTTTATCTGGCGAGCAGCGTCTGTTTCAATGAAGGAAACTGGGAGTAGGAAAAAAATGTATTTTTCTTATATTTTTCCTAATTTATTTATTTAAACTAGAGTTCAATTTATGAGTCTTGGAAAACAAATTTAAACATTAAAATTGAACACTTTAAAACACATTTTTTAAAAGGAAATATTCAATTGTTTATCATCGTTTTAAAAGTCAGTTTTAACGAAATAACAAAATGGTTAGAACTTGTTCGCGAGATTTCTTTGAAAATGAATTCGGCATTCATTTCTTAAAGGAGCACGGTTTTAAAACTAACTACCAAGGAAAGTTAATGCTGTTTTCCCTTATATTTAGTTTGATCATTTGATATTCATTTTTACGCTTTACTTACACAATTTATAGTAAAATGTTATAACTGTTGAATACTTTTCTTGAGTAATTTATTTAAGGGATGGATTATACATAGAAAGTTTCTCTTTCAACAATTTTTATAATGTTTGCACGACATTATCAGACTAATGTTATCTCATCTTACGATTTACAAACGCTCATTCTTTCAAAGAAGATTGTTGCGTCATATGTTTATACATGGTTTATGTCTAGTCTTGCATCTAGATTTTCTAATATCTGTAATAAAGTCCTAATTTTCTTGACTTTTTGAGTCAAATCAGTCCACGCCCGAATGCCAGGCAGGAGGAAGAAGGACTTGTACGTGTTTGTTTTGCGAATACAGAGAGAGAGTAGTTTTTATCCCGATGTCTATCTATTTTAGATTTTTAAAGACTGCCAACCATACTCCAATGGATGAAGGCTGATCACTTCACTGCGGGACTTGTTTTCTGTTGGTTTTATTTATCCGTGTGATGGTTGGGATAGGGGGAGGGGGGTATTTCGATCCAAGATGGTGACCAATTAACTCGCTAGTAGATTTCTTCTCCATATAACCATAATATTTTTACTTTCAAAAGTTTCTAATCCTATAACCATAATATTTTTACTTTCAAAAGTTTCTAATCCTATAACCGTAACATTTTTACTTTTAAAAGTTTCTAATCATATTACCGTAACATTGTTACTTTGAATTGTTTCAAATCCTATAACCTTAACATTGTTACTTTGAAAAGTTTCTAATCCTATAACCTTAACATTTTTTTACTTTGAAAAGTTTCTAATCCTATAACCTTAACATTGTTACTTTGAAAGGTCAACGAATTCAAACGTTTTGTAAATTAAAAAAATTGTAAATTACAAACTCTAATGAAATACTGTCTGCTGTTCCCCTCTTTCTTTTAAGTGGAGCACTCTCTTTCCCTTGATATCTCAGTAGTTTGGCTCGAGGGAGTAGCTCCGGAGTAAGGTTGTCAAGAACAAGGGAGATAAAACCAAAGCAAACTGAGCAGCCTCCCCTTACAAATTGACATATAAAAAGTTTATCTTTGATTGCCTGTGTTTTTGCATCTCTTCACCTGGGGGATCTTCAAACCCAGTTTTTTTCCCCATTCTAATTAGAAATCCGTTCGTTTTCCGTAAGTCCCGCCAGATAAGAGGCACTTAACGACCAACTACTGACGTCTGCTCAATGTTGGCAATTACAGGTTTTTGTAAGTTGTTGTCTTAGCTTGTGGTACGGAATGGGGGGGCGGTGAAGGTGGGGATTGTAAGGTTTGAAATGTAAGTAGGTTTTAGTAGGAACTGGAGGTTTTGGGAATAATATACAAAACAAGTATGTTCTAGAGAGAACTATAGACTATTGATTTAAAATGTAGGTATACATTTATGGCAACTAGAGACTATGGATTTACAATGTAGGTAGATTTTTATGGGAACTAGGATCAGAAATATTGGTTTACAAAGTAGGTATATTTTTATAGGAACTAAGGAATATTGGTACACAATTTAGGTATATTTGTATATGAACCTAAAGAATGTTAGTTTACTATGTAGGTATATTAGATGGGACTAGCTGCAGGAACCAGTTACATAAGTCTAAATTGATCAATTTTATCGACATCAGTCTAAATTGATCAATTTTATCGACATCAGTCTAAATTGATCAATTTTATCGACATCAGTCTAAATTGATCAATTTTATCGGCATCAGTCTAAATTGATCAATTTTATCGACATCAGTCTAAATTTATCAATTTTATCGACATCAGTCTAAATTGATCAATTTTATCGACATCAGTCTAAATTGATCAATTTTATCGACATCAGTCTAAATTGATCAACTGAAGTTCGACTGAAGTTTACTGGATTTAGTTTACCTCTCTAATTTAAAAAATACATACAGCAAAACGCCATTGATAAGATTCTGAAACCAAAGTAAAAAATTAAGTAAGGTCATTATAAAGTAACCTTAAAGAAACTTATTTCATTTCACAGACACGGGGCACATTTAGAGACTCAAAAATATTTTTTTTTAAATTATAACTCTTCACAAGTACTTCAGCCAACTCGACCCTTACTCTTCAAAAGTACTTCAGCCAACTCGACCCTTACTCTTCACAAGTACTTCAACCAAATCAACCCTTACTCTTCACAAGTACTTCAGCCAAATCAACTCTTACTCTTCACAAGTACTTCAGCCAAATCAACTCTTATTCTTCACAAGTACTTCAACCAAATCAACTCTTACTCTTCACAAGTACTTCAACCAAATCAACTCTTACTCTTCACAAGTACTTCAGCCAAATCAACTCTTACTCTTCACAAGTACTTCAGCCAAATCAACTCTTACTCTTCACAAGTACTTCAGCCAAATCAACTCTTACTTTTCACAAGTACTTCAACCAAATCAACTCTTACTCTTCACAAGTACTTCAACCAACTCAACTCTTACTCTTCACAAGTACTTCAACCAACTCAACTCTTACTCTTCACAAGTACTTCAGCCAAATCAACTCTTACTTTTCACAAGTACTTCAACCAAATCAACTCTTACTTTTCACAAGTACTTCAACCAAATCAACTCTTACTCTTCACAAGTACTTCAACCAACTCGACCCTTACTCTTCACAAGTACTTCAGCCAAATCAACTCTTACTCTTCACAAGTACTTCAACCAAATCGACCCTTACTCTTCACAAGTACTTCAACCAACTCGACCCTTACTCTTCACAAGTACTTCAACCAACTCGACCCTTACTTTTCACAAGTACTTCAACCAAATCAACTCTTACTCTTCACAAGTACTTCAGCCAAATCAACTCTTACTTTTCACAAGTACTTCAACCAAATCAACTCTTACTTTTCACAAGTACTTCAACCAAATCAACTCTTACTTTTCACAAGTACTTCAGCCAAATCAACTCTTACTCTTTACAAGTACTTCAGCCAAATCAACTCTTACTTTTCCAAGCGAAGTGATTTCTTCGCTGAGCCCAGGGTGCAATCATCTTCTAGTGCATTGAATTACGCACACGTTAATTGCGACCTCCTAAAATACGCCTGAGATAAAGCCAATTTGTCTTTAAAGCATGTTGTCGTAAATACCTTTCTTTGCGCTTACGCCGTGCTTATCTCTTTGGTTGTATTTTCTCATTTCAATGTCACTTACCACCGCGGGGCCTCATGCCATAAAGACAAACGTAAAAAAAAAAAAAGACGCATGCCCCCCGCCCCCGTCACACCCACCCTCCACCTTCTCACCGCTGAGTTAACGCTCGTCCACCTGGCGGCCTAGAAGTTTCCCGGCAAATATTATAGTACGATTCTGAGTGTTGCCGCTCTCCCCTAGAACAATAAACCAACACGTTAAAAAAAAATGTCGGCATCAAACAACAGCTGCCTTCAGAGCGGGGCTTCATTTCAGGGGAAGAATTTATTGAAAGTCTCGGGAGGTAAATATCAATGGACTAATGAGGTATTCGAAGTAGAAAATCAAGTGCTTAGTGAAGTATGTCATTCAGGATGCCAGTTTCCAATAAATATCAGATTACGAGTCTTTTATGGTGCTTGACAATATTTTAAAATCCTTTATATTAACTTGTGGTCTTTGAGCCGTGCGAGCAACCGACCGACTGTGCGACCGAACTTGCCAAAAAAACTTTGGATCGATTTTAACCCACTTCTCGTAAGCTAGCGATCTGAAATTTTGCAGGCAGACTCATGCCAATGATAAAAATGATGTATTGAAATTTCAAATCAATTGAATAGAAAGTAATTAAATTATTGAATTTTAAATTATTTTTTTTATCTCTTTATATCATGTTAATTTTTTGAGATAGAATGTTGTGGTGCGTAATTTGTTCAACAACCTTTCCATCCGCGCAATAAGGTGCGCATTACATTGACAATACATTTTAAAAATATGTTCACGATCGGTGCGCATTATATTAAACACGTTTTACAAGACATAACTATAATTTTGTATTTTCGGATTGTTTTACCCTGCGTATTATAATGAACATCCTTATCGTTATGTCTCGTATATCAAGGATTTACAGTGAAAAACTTGTTTTTTTACGAGTTTTTTAATTACTCAAATAGTTCATTAAAAGTTAAAATAAAAATTGCAAGAACAAACAAAGACGCTGAAACTAATCATAGGCTGTTTTTAGCTAATAGACTGACGGTAATCATAGGCTCTAATAGCTATTAGACTAACAATAATCATAGGCTCTAATAGCTATTAGACTAACACTAATCATAGGCTGTTTTTAGCTAATAGACTGACGGTAATCATAGGCTCTAATAGCTATTAGACTAACAATAATCATAGGCTCTAATAGCTATTAGACTAACAATAATCATAGGCTCTAATAGCTATTAGACTAACAATAATCATAGATCTAATAGCTATTAGACTAACAATAATCATAGATCTAATAGCTATTAGACTAACAGTAAATATAGGCTCTAATAGCTATAAGACTGACAGCAATCACAAGCTGTTATAGCAATACCAATAATCATACAAGATATAGCTTGTAGGTGACAATTATAATCTGATAACATTGTCAATAAATAGAACAAAAAAATATTAAGTTAAGGTATCTTATATAACAGGTTATGAAGATGTGTTGCACATTTCCATTCTGATAAACAATGATTATGAACGTCATATGAGACAATAATTAGCAAGTTGACAAAATGGTTTCTATAAAATTTTATAACTTACAAAACGTTCTGGCTTTTACTTATTAAAATATACTGAGTACAGTGGGTGAGTTTTGTAAAAGTACGGAAAATAGAAACCAAGATTTAGCCAAAACTTGAAGTTTTACACCTTCCCGAGTAGAGAAATCTCAGGTTTGTGATATTGTCTGTGGGTGTGTAGGTCTGTGTGTGTGAATATTATAGCTTGATAACTGTTTAAGTAAGGTGAGTAAAATTTCATGTCTAAGTATTAGATCCTATACCCAGTGGCGTAGCTAGACCTTTTGCCGCCCGGGGCGGTCACCAATTTTGCCGCCCTTTTAGGAGACGTCCATAAATTACATCACACATGTGGGGGAGAGAGATGTCACACATTTGAACTGACATAAAAACGTGCAACTTATAATAAAAGTTCCACTTAAATATATGATCACCGACAATTTATTTAATGACGTTTTACATGATTTCACACGTGTAAGGATATTAGAAGCCAGCCTTACAATAAAAAACATTTAAATGAAAAAAAAGTATCGGAAACCTGCTCATTTTCAAAATAGAAAATACGGCTCCTTTGTGATGTCACATTGAAAAAGGGGTCTAAGTTTTTGTGACGCAGGGGGTGAAAAATCAGCCAAATAGCGGATCGGCCCCACAAATTAATCATATCTTGTTTTATTTATTTTTGTATATATATATATATATTTTTTTTTCAAAATAAATTAATAAACATTAATAAATAATTGTAATTGAAACGAAGTAAAGGTGGGGAACATGTTAACAATCCCATGCTATATTTATGTTAGCATTAATAAAAGAGAACGAATGAGATGATGAGTACACATTTTTTAAAATACAATATTCTTTTTTTAAGGGCCACAAGAAAGTTATTGAGGTTGTCTCTAATCCAAATTTACAGCCAAAGAAAATTACAGATTTTTATGTTTTATTTGTTATTTATGAATATATGACTTTTTATAAATACAGAAATTGTATAAATGTGTATGAAAACATATTTATACATATACTTACGTAACTTTCGTAGTAGAGAAATCGTGTATTATGTTATCAAAATTTAAATTATTTGTAATATAATGTTCTATTGACAATATTGCAAGATTTTGTAGTCTTTTAAATCACTCCTTGTGGAACGAAGATAATTTTTTTATCAGCTTCAAATTGGAGAAAATCCTTTCACAACTAGATACACTTATAGCAATTGTTGAAAACATTCTTAGTAAAAGTATTTTCCAATCTATATTGCTGAATATATTTTGATAAATCAAGTGGGCATACTCTCCTCTCCTCCCCCGTTTTCTAACATAATGCCTCTTCTTGTATTATAGAGTAGGTAAAGCCAGGGCTGGTCTTAGCCAATGCCACCTATGCGGCCGCAGTGGGTTCACGTTTTTATAGGCCCCACCTATCTTAATTTTCACTTATTATCCTTAATACCTTTTTCCGTACACATATTGGGCCCAGCGCATTCCTTTGCATACTAAGCTGCATAATACCCCGCCATTGTTAAGCCTGACCCTGTGTACAGCCATGAAAACCTGGAACCTTTTGGTTCAATATTTAACTGTTCTTTATCAATGATAATAATGAAATTAATTTCATGTCAAAATTGTTCAAATAGTTGGTTAGCTAGCATGGTATTATAAAAGAATATTCTCTTGCAACGATATGAAACTGATCAGAGGGTTCTATTATTTTCTTTTATGATTACATCTATGGATAAAATCATTTCTAGTTGTACGACTTCAGATGTTATTTTTTTCCCAAGACGCTTGAAATTTTTAAGCATGTCTTTACGAAATTATTTGTTATTGCCATGTTTATTAACGGAGAAATTTGTATATTTTCATGTTCTTGCGCTAAATCTTAATAATTTTCCATAAAATAAAAGAATTCAAATTAATTATTCATTAGTTTAATTTGATAGGCGTAGCACAGGGATGTCCAAAGTCCGGCCCGCGAAGCAATTTTTACTGGCCCACGACCTCATCTGAAATAATTAATTAACTAACGTATTATTTTTTTAACAACATTAAATATAAGAAAAGTCGACAAGTTTTACCGTTTTGATAACGTGAAAGGATGGCAAAAGTCGATAACATTGTATTGTTTACCAATTACTAGACTTCTGTCTTAAAGACCGACAAGGGGAACAAATGAATTTGGTTCTGTTTGTTCTGCTGTCTGTGACGTTAAATTACCAAGTAAACGATATATTTATTTATTACTGATGGCTATCGCCATGACTCGTGAGCACTGTTGACAAGCGAAACTTGTCTGTAACAAAGTCAGCTTAGTCAGGCTGGCAAAGTTTTTAAACTTCACTGTATCATTCATAAAGAAGTTCTTTGTGCTAAACACCTTTCATGTGATCGTGTCCTTAAGCAAGTGATAAAGGATATGATCTCTATTTGCTCTAAAACCCTGTTTCACAACCAGTTTTAGCAGTGTCTTCTTGACATCAAGAGAGAATACAAAGATGATATGTATGACAATGATATAAGATGGTTTAGTCGGGGGTCAGCACTTCAGTGCATCTACACATTAAAAAAGAAATTGGGCAGTACATGGAAGATAAGGAAAAACCATTTCCAGAACAATCTAATGCTTGTCTTGCATAGTTTGCATTATCGGTTGATATGAAAAGACATATAAACCTTCTTAACACAATTCTCCAAGGGCACAATGCAGGGATAAGCCAATTATATTCACATATCAAGGACTTTGGGAACAAGCTGCAACTTTTTCAAAGGCAACATTTTCAAATGCAGCCTAATACCACACATTTCCCCTCACTGCAGGAAATCATGACACGTTTACCAGAAAGAAGCTTCAATTGGCAAATGCATAGATCTAGGAATGATGCAGATATCACATCCTTGGCTGATGAATTTCAAAGACGCTTTCATGACTTTATAACTATTGAAAAGATAAACATGGTTGTTTTTATTAAATCTTCATATCTCTCTGTAGATTTTGATAATACTGCGGCAATCTGCAGCGGGAATTCATTGAGCTGCAAACTGATGCTGAATGACGCAGCAGACAATTTCTTCTCTTTGACTTTTACAGTGAGCTTCATGGTTAAAGAGAGATTAAAAGGAATTCGAACATTTGTTTAAAGAATGCTTAGCTTGTTTGGCTCGACATACTTGTGTAAGCAGACATTTTCAGTTATGAATTTTAACAAGATCTGTGTGAGGACGAGAATAAGTGACTATCAACTACGTGATATCATACGTATCAAAACCATGGCATTGAGCCTGACCTCACTACTTACTGCATTCAACATCTCAGTTTCAACATTCACATTAAAATTTTACAATAAAAACTCATCATAATGTCATTTTTATATTATTATTTTAACCCGGCCCGCGAATATCTTTGCATCAAGGAATATGGCCCGCCATGCAAAAAGTTTAGACATCCCTGGCGTAGCATTTTAAAAGAATAACCGAATTTTAATGAAAAACACATATTATGTGTGCTACGTTAATGCAATTAAAAAAATACATTTAATTTTTAGTAAGTTACCTTAAAATAATTTTCTAAAACTGAAACAGTAATATAAATTACACAATATTTGAACCCCCATGTCATGTAGGTACTAGTTAGCGAATAATTCTGCGCTTGTCAAAATTTCACGCAAATAATGTCGTAGCGATATTGATAGAACATATTATTCGACCCAGCTGTGGTGTGTTGTTTTTTTGTGCAGTTTTCTTATAAAAGCGCAATTTGTGAGACATACAGCTTAATTTTCCAAACAAATCGATAACTTTTTTGAGCCATTTTGAATTTCTGAACGGTTTTACGTTTGTTATAACAACTACTATGTAATCAAACAAATTTTGCGTGAATCCATTAATTAAGACTCGAAATTGAGAATATTTTTGTTTTACCTTGGTTTTCCCCTTCAAAAAAAAATTGGCGGCTTTCGTAAAGGGCTTCATTTTTCAAATGCCTACAAATGCCGCCCTTAAAATGAGTGCCGCCCGGGGCGGGCCGCCCCCACTGCCCCCCCTAGCTACGCCACTGCCTATACCAGTGATTGCAAACCTTGGGCACGCGGGCCACAGTCGGCACGCAGAGCCTCATCAGCCGGCACGCGACTAAAATATTATTTTCTTAATCAAACCAGCTAAGCCGAACGCTAATTTTGGGGTTTCGTTTGAGTTTTGGCACTTTGCTATAAATAAGTGAGGTTTATTTTGAATATTTGGCACGCGGCGGCCCACAAAAGGTTCGCCATCACTGTCCTATACGTCCGTTACTATAAAATTTGGAGCAATTTCAGGTTAGCGAAAGTAGTAATTTACTGTATATCCGTCCGGTTTATAAAACCTTCAGAAATTTGATAATTTTATATCTAATTGACATAAATCATATTGTTTTCAGAACGTTTCGTCTATATTTGTTTTTTTCAAAAACTTCGTCCACACATATACGTTAGGAAATATTCATTTGACAAACAATTTCTATACAACAATTTCAGAGGCATTGCCATCCCAACATTTAAAGTTAAATACCGATAGACGACCATTTTAACTTTATATCTGTGTTTCATACGTCAGATGTTAACTTTATATCTGTGGTTCATACGTCAGATGTTAACTTTATATCTGTGTTTCATACGTCAGATGTTAACTTTATCACCGTGTTTCATACGTCAGATGTTAACTTTATATCTGTGGTTCATATGTCAGATGTTAACTTTATATCTGTGTTTCATACGTCAGATGTTAACTTTATATATGTGGTTCATATGTCAGAGGTTAACTTTATCACCGTGTTTCATACGTCAGATGTTAACTTTATATCTGTGGTTCATACGTAAGATGTTAACTTTATATCTGTGGTTCATATGTCAGTTGTTAACTTTATCACTGTGTTTCATACGTCAGATGTTAACTTTATATCTGTGGTTCATACGTCAGATGTTAACTTTATATCTGTGGTTCATATGTCAGATGTTAACTTTATCACCGTGTTTCATACGTCATATGTTAACTTTATATCTGTGTTTCATACGTCAGATGTTAACTTTATCACCGTGTTTCATACGTCAGATGTTAACTTTATCACCGTGTTTCATACGTCAGATGTTAACTTTATCACCGTGGTTCATATGTCAGATGTTAACTTTATATATGTGTTTCATACGTTAGATGTTAACTTTATCACCGTGTTTCATACGTCAGATGTTAACTTTAT
>MUZC01004438.1:186422-205514 GCA_002072015.1 Radix auricularia | reverse complement strand
TAATAGCTGAACTATATCGCCTGGCAGTGACAGCTACAGAACCTAATAGCTGAACTATATCGCCTGGCAGTCATATCAAATAGATAATGTTTGTTTTTCTCTAAAAAAATAAAATACTAGAATCGAATCTGAGACATGAGTTGTAACCTGACATTATTCCATCTGAAGATCAACCTATTCCACCCCCACCCCCAACCAGATGATCTCCCCTGTCTGAACCAGGTTGTTGGGGTTGTCTCCTCGGGTTGATCCGTGCATGTAGAACACATCATCACCGCCATTATCAACACTTATTACGTCAATTAAACGGCAATTTTGTGAAAGTCTGCTGTGTTAGCCCACCATAATTGTTCTTTAATTGCTGCATCGTGGGAGGGGCGAGTGTTGGGGGCGGGGTGGGTGAAACTGAACTCGGAGTTACACGGAAATAGATTTTTTTGGTATCGATTTAAAAACCTTAGCAGTAAAATGGTATTTTATATTTTAGGATAAAACTTGCTTTGGGGACTCGAGGTTTTCCTTACATGAAAAAAACAAATTACACAGACTATTTGTGTAAGGAAACAATAAATTAAAGCTTTATTATCAACTAATACAAATAATGGTAGACGTTTCGGCTCATGCCTTCATCAGTACAAAAACAATTACATGTACTTACATATATATTAAAATTAAAACATATTAAAGTCTATGTGATAAAATGAAAAGAAATGAAAGACAAAAATAAACATGGACATAGAATATAAGAAAAAGCTATGTGTTGTGTGAGGTCCTGTCCGTTATTGTTATCCCATACCAATCACGATATCAACCCATTGCTATCCCACATCAAAACTGTGCCTTTTAATTACATCTTCATCCATCCATGCAATACATTAGCCCCCTTATCCAAGTATTGCTATCCAACATTATCCAACTCAATCCATATATTGATATCCAAAAACTCACATCCATTAACTGCTGCTTACTGTTATGGAACGTTAATCATTTCAAATGATTCTTATAAAATATATTTTAATCTTTTCTCTTCTCCTTTTTCATCATCTTTACGAGAACACCTGGCCTAATGAGATCCGAGGCGCTCTCGAGTCCAAACTGGCAACCCTTGAAATAATAAAGGCAATAGAAAGGCGTTAAATCATTCTAGACAACAGGTTGAGAGACTTCCGTTGGACGCTGGTTTGTTACAAGGGTCTGGTATCGATCCACTACGTCGTTCTGCAATACTTAACGGGATGTCATCACCAAACATCGAGAAATATCGGCGTCTGTTTTCATTTTTCATAGATCGATACCGCTCTTTGAAGATTGCTCCGACGGTTTTTTTCTGCGTCGATTTAATTCGTTAACTCTCGAAATGAATAGAGACGTGGGCGGGGGTGTGGGGGTGGTTATTAATTGTTCTATTTTTAGATTACATACCAACACTTGAGTCGACACTTCAAACCAGATCTTCATTTCGGTAGTGTTTTCCATGCTTGTACGTGTGCTCTGTATTTGCATCTTGGGTCGATTCAGTAATCGTTTGCTCAATACGACCGCAGACAAGTATTGCACTGTTTACTCTTCGATTCCTATCTCATTGCTACTCACCTCACTCCAGAGGCACGAGCTCACGCAGTAATGTTGTTTACATTTCTCAGATCTCTTCTTACGGTCTCACCACCCAAGGGACATTACTCTAAGGAGGCAGTGGAATGATGTCCCTTGGGCGCGAGTCGCTGAGATCTTGTTATGCCATTAAGGACACCACCTTGCAGAGGCGTCACTAGGTTTGGTGTCACCCGGGGCGGCCCGCCCCCACCACACACCCCCCCTAGTGACGCCACTGCCACCTTGCAAGTTGGTGGCCAGAAGGTTATCTGCGCCGCAACCTCGTCACGACGTAAATAATGTCTGGCACCACTTGCCCATTTGTGCAGCTCTACCTTGACCTGACTGTGTCCCTTTCTTGCGTGGACAATGTGGCCGTCGAATTCAGGACAGGTCGCGCAATGCTGTAAATTTAGCATTTCCCCAAAAATCAAACTTTCGTTTATTGAGTGATAGAATTATCATTCATGTTGTTTGTGGTCAACTATCGGCACAGTCTGCGGACGGCACGGGTTCAAAACAGCGACTGTCAACATTTATTTATAAACACCTCCAGTTGATTATTTTAAATTTTATATTGTCCCTTCTCTACAAAAAACCTGCATTATCACAAGCAAAAGAAAAAAGTCGCTATTTTGATACAGTCGCTAATTTGATACAGTCACTGCTTTGATACAGTCGCTATTTTGACCGTCGCTGTTTTGACCGTCGCTGTTTTGACACAGTCGCTGTTTTGAAGTCGCTGTTTTGACGGTCGCTGTTTTGACGGTCGCTGTTTTGACGGTCGCTGTTTTGACAGTCACTGTTTTGCCAGGATGCGTCTGCAGACAAACTACCAGAAATTATTGGTCCACAAAACACGGAGTACGTGTGGGCCGCGCTCTGCCATCTGTACGCATCTCATCAGTGAAATCAAATCACCCGTGAAGGAGCCGTTGTCTGTAAGGGCCCCAGACAAAAGTCCCGTTTGTACCCAGCATCCCACAACCCCGGCTTGTCACAATAATTACGGTTTAGAGTTTAGAGGCTACATGCGTTCATGTTTGTAAACAATGGAGGTGTAAGATCAAAATAGTCTCAGTGTGCTACTGTTTCTAGTGGTAGCCTTCAAAATACTCTCAGTGTGCTACTGTTGGTAATGGCAGCCATGACTAACACGACTAGATGTGTATATAAGATTTGACTCAAACTCTAGGTACCTCAGTTTATCCCGCAAAGTGGCGCATGCGCACCTCGACACATTGAGCCATAGTTGTTACTAGTTATCTTAAACGCACATCTAACAAGGGACAATAACTCTCGCCATCTTTCTAAATATCTTAGTGTGTCTTGTTCAAGCTGTTCCTCATCGCATCTCTACTTCACGACTTTTGGTGTTTTACCCCTCACGTCAGAGCTGGTGTATAACTCGTACGTAAGAGCTGGTGTTTTACCCCTCACGTCAGAGCTGGTATTTAACTCGTACGTCAGAGCTGGTATTTAACTCGTACGTCAGAGCTGGTGTTTAACTCGCACGTCAGAGCTGGTGTTTTACTCGCACGTCAGAGCTGGTGTTTTACTCGCACGTTAGAGCTGGTGTTTTACTCGTACGTTAGAGCTGGTGTTTTACTCGTACGTTAGAGCTGGTGTTTTACTCGTACGCTAGAGCTGCTGTATAACTCGCAAGCCAGAGCCAGTGATTTTTTCAAAAAATGACCTACAGCCTTTGGCCTGTTTCTAAAAAGCCCAATACAAAATCCACGCAACATTTCGACTCAGTATTACCTACCTGACAACTCAATACCAGGCGGTGTGTTGGCATTACATTTAAGGTAATTTGTCGTCCCATCGTTGTATCTAGAGGGAAGAGTCGGGGCAAAGACCTGGCTATTTGACCACTTTAAGAACAATTGGTACCTGACAATACGACAGCCGGGGGGGAGGGTTCACTTACATGCCCACGCCAAATGTATCAGACCAGAGTGTGGAGTTTAAATCGAAAACATCGGAGTTTAGTGACTCAAATGCGAACAGAGCATTGCCCAACTAACCCGTACTTGGTTAGACCACAACAGGGAGTCAAACTGCCGTCCTTGCAGCCAAGCCCCTGAGACGGTCACACGCCTGTTGACGTCGTGTCCCGCGCTACACATAACCGGGGATGTGCGGGAGGCAAAAAGAGTCCAATGTTAAGACAAGATTGTATGGCACTGCTCAGCAGATGGAGCAGATTGCTCAGGTATTAGCCAAGGCCTTAAGAGACTAGTCTCAAGCCTACAGAATATGTGTTTAGTTTAGAGGGAAGAGTCTAGACATAGTAACGTTTTCCTTTGGTTAGCTATCCATGAAGCTTAGCTAATTCTTAGAATTCTTCAAAAAAGAAGGTTTTTGATTTATCACATTTTAACATCAAGTAGTTTACCTTGGTACAATTTTCTCAAGGCAAGCTTCTAATTTATGCTCAACTGTCAACTGAAATTTATACTATAGTTCAACGCATCTCTAACATTTTCCATGTGTTTTTTTTTAATATGTGAAAGAACGCCAACACTTTCTACAGGACTAATCTGAATCTGCTCTCAGAAAAAAAAATAAACAAATGGGAATGTCATTTACGACACTTCTGAACGAAATATGAATTCTAACAATTTGTGGATACATCGACTGGATCACTGGAACTCAATAAACGGGGCTGTTATAATGTGATCCCCTGGCGTTCACGAGACAGAGATCTGCATAGTCGCTCCATAAAACTCGGCATCGCCTCGGGAATTGAAAGGGCAAAAGCCCGGCACCTCGGGATTTCACAGCCCCTGGCCCCTGACAAGGATAACATAACCTAAGATGATACTAACTGACAATGGCGTCAGTTACGCCCCTTCTATGAAGAGCTGCCGTCTCTAGGCCCCTCTACGGTATTTAATTACGTCATTTTTGCTCACTGGCCATCTACGGACTGGACAGCCCCGTGGCGTGAGCATTTCTCCCCTGGTTACAATTGTCCCGTGGTTACCATTGTCCCGTAGTTACAATTGTCCCGTGGTTACAATTGTCCCGTGGTAAAATTGTCCCGTGGTTACAATTGTCCCGTAGTTACAATTGTCCCGAAGTTACAATTTTCATGTGGTTTCGTCAATTTTCCCGAGGTTACAATTGTCCCATGGCTGTGGCTACAATAATTGTCCCGTAATTACAACAATTGTCCCACGGTTACAACAATTTTCCCGTGGTTACAACAATTGTCCCGTGGTTACAACAATTGTCCCGTGGTTACAACAATTTTCCCGTGGTTACAACAATTGTCCCGTGGTTACAACAATTGTCCGTGGTGAGAGCGATTGTGCTGTGGCATTAACAGTTGTCTGTTGTATGAGCAGTTGTCTGTTGTATGAGCAGTTGTCTGTTGTATGAGCAGTTGTCCGTTGTGTGAGCAGTTGTCTGTTGTATGAGCAGTTGTTTGTTGTATGAGCAGTTGTCCTTGTATGAGCAGTTGTCCATTGTATGAGCAGTTGTCTCTTGTATGAGCATTTGTCTGTTGTAGGAGCAGTTGTGCAGCGGTCTAAATAGTTATTCCATGACATGAGCCGAAATCATGTCAGCTTGGGATGCGGTATGAATTTTACTTAATGTGCATAAATAAATATTTGCACTATGAATACATGATCGCACTGATGGAATCTTGTTTGATGTAAGCCTAGCTATAGTTTGAATACATGGCTATACATGTACGCACGGTACGACTGTGGGCGGGGGGNCCCCCCCCCCCGATACCCATTCTTACATAATTCCAGGTTTATCATCTTGCAGTGGCGTCACTAGAGGGGTGCTATGGGAGTGGGTGCACCGGGGGATACCATTAGGGACCAAAATGTAAAATTATGTATGTTCTCGTTATTTGGAGCAGGAAAACTCAGAGGTGTTCTATGGGTTGAGTCGAGATGGGATGACACCATGAGCTACCACCCCGTGTGACACCATGAGCTACCGTACCGTGTGACACCATGAGCTACTGCACTGTGTGACACCATGAGCTACTGCACTGTGTGACACCATGAGCTACCGTACCATGTGACACAATGTGCTACCACCCCGCGTGACACCATGAGCTACCGCCCCGCGTGACACCATGAGCTACAGCCACGTGTGACACCATGAGCTACCACCCCGCGTTACACCAACCCTAGTGACGCCTCTGTCCCCTTGTTTGTTCCGTCTTGCGAATGATTTCATTTAGCTTTCTCTGATTCGTACAATCTTATCGGCATTAAATAACCTTGTATACATTCAATTAACTATACGAATTCAAACTTTTTTGTATTATTTTATGTTATTTTATATAAACTCTATCAGTTCACGTGTACAATCATTGTGTACTGTCCTAACATTATATCTCTAACATCAGTTCACGTGTACAATCCTTGTGTACTGTCCTAATATTATATCTCTAATATCAGTTCACGTGTACAATCCGTGTGTACTGTCCTAACATTATATCTCTAATATCAGTTCACGTGTACAATCCTTGTATACTGTCCTGCCAGTAGCTCCCTCCGCTCTGACCCGACCAGACTAGCAACGTGTATCAATAACCTTCCTTAGCCGTGGGGGAGGGGTGAGAACAATGCCCGTATTACATTCATCAACACCCGCACTCTGTCCCACAGAGCCAGGCTCTCCACCCCCTCCCCTCACCTCTGATTACCTGTTCTGTTATCTCCTCATCGCAATCAATGCGAGAATCCCAGACCCCCAACTTCCGCCTCACCTGGGATTTTGGGAGCCCGAATCCCCATCCCCAGCTGTCTTCCCCTCTAATCCTCAACTGAAGTCTGCGCGTATGTCTTAAGTTTTGTGAATCCCACCCCTTACTCCCACGACCCACCCGCCCTCATTTCAACTGTTACTGACTTTTACCTGCTCAAAGCGCATCGCATCGTCCGTCACTTTTTGTCATTGACTCTCATGAGAGTGAGTGTTGTGAGTACTGGTGCTCCAATTTGGTTGGGTACCAGCTAACACATTTACTAGTGAGGCTGTGCTAGCGAACACATTTATTAGTGAGGCTGTTCTAGCGAACACATTTACTAGAGATGCTGTGCTAGTGAAAACATTTACTAATTTGTGATGCTGTTCTAGCAAACACATTTACTAGTGATGCTGTGCTAGTGAAAATAATCACTAATTATTTTGATGAAGTGAACCGATTAACCGTTGAGGCTGCACTAGTGAACACATTACTACTGTTGCTGTCGTGATTTAAAACTTAAGCCGCTGTTGTTGTTGTGTTTCACATTGTTAGCACCGGATTAGCGTGCCTCGTAACAGTTGATCTTTCTCTTGAGCTTCTTCGTGTTCTTTTTTTCTGCGGGCCTGTTGAGACCGATGGCCGTGTGAGACCGATGGCCAAGTTCTAAACTACAATTCTATTGGAGTCTACTGGTTGGCGAGGGATAACATCTTGCCATATGTCCGTCTATATATTTGTGTTCTAGGCCCAATCGGATACAAACGGCCCAATTCTGGTTGTAGTTGTAGAATGGTGAGCCTATAGTTGATGCCGATGCTTTTCATCGACATTCTGGAAACAAGCTCATTTTTTCCAGCGCCATTGCCAGATAATCTGATAGATTGACATAATGCATTAATCTGATAGATTTTAATAATACATTTGTGATTAGGCATTTTATGGATTTTTTAAAATTAATCCACGGATGACATGAGCACAGGTATAATCGTAATCAGTGAATGGAACACTTAGAAGTCTGAAATTCCAGGTAAACTACTCTCAAATGCTTAACCTACGCTTTTCAAAGTAATACAAAATAGAATGGATGTATAAAGTACGATAGAATATTTACCAGCCAAAATCCAAAATATTTTTTTATTTCATAGATTCTACATTATGTCAATTATTGGTCTAAGCGATACCATCCGTAAATTTTAATTAATACAATTTATATCAAACAACGATCCGTTAAAAAAAAAAATTTGTATGACATTAATCACTATGTCTGACGGTGACAGAAGAAATTAATCTCATATACAGCGTCACATAAACTTCAGAATCTATTTTTTTTCATCTATTCTATCAACATGAACTATTGTTGTAGCCTGTAAAGGAAATCAATCTTGTTGCGCTGTAATGTACTCAACGTTATTTCCTGAGTAGCTCCAGTCTTTACTTACGGGTGTCTACCATTTAGTGGGTTGTACGTCATTGTCACAAACATTCGGCCAATTCCTGTTTTCCCGACATAAATAACGAGTGCTCCCTATCTCCGCCCGTACTGTGATTTCTCATTGGCCTGGGGATTTTTATTTGCAATCTCTGGAAGTGGTTGTTGCACACGATGTGAAGACATAACTTTTGGTGTTTCCATTACAGTAATTAGACAAGGGGGAGAAACTCTCAGATCTTAAATCTCATCTCAGATCAAAAGTCAAAGTAATTTTATAATTATTTAAGACATCTTTCATTTATCGATTTCCTTAATTTTTTTTTAATGAATAATTTTCATTTAGGATACGTAAGAGACAGCGCTCATTAGAATAGGTATTTTATTTATGTTTTTTAAACTCAAATGATTAAACTTTGAATAAACATACACGCATATGATGATTAATGCTTTAAGTAATATAACCATAGATCAGGGGTGTCCGCAGTCTGGATCGCGGGCAGTGTTAACTTTAACTGGCCCGCGACCTTATAATAAAATACTTACATAATTAATTGAAGAAAGTATTATTTCTGTAATTACATTATATTTGAAAGAAAAGTAGAAATTTGTTCCTTATCTTATCTTATCTTATCTTATCTTATATGTTACAGACGCTCCTTCTGTACAGAAGATTATTGCGTCCTACGTATTTCTATGATTTGTGTTTAGTCCTGTATTCTTACTAGAGTTTTAAATGATGATAAAGTGTTGGCTTTCCTGGTTTCTTCAGGCAACCCATTCCACGCCCGAATACCGGACGGAAAAAAAAAAACTTTGTATGTGTTTGTTCTTGCATATGGAATAAGAAAGGTGTTTTTATCTTTATGTCTATCTGAGGGTTGTATTAAGTTATCTTTGTGTTGTATTTGTAAATTATAATTAATTGCCTTATGTATAATGACTAATTGACTTTTGGTTCTTCTATCCTCTAGTGTTTCAAGGTTTAATGATTTAACTAATGGTGTTACTCTTGTCAGTTTTGAATATTCTCCAGTAATGAATCTGGCAGCTCTTTTTTGAATTTGTTCTAACTTATCAATGTTTTCTTTGGTGGATGGGTCCTATACAGAAGATGCATATTCTAGTATAGGTCTCACCAGGGTGATGTAGCATTTTAGTTGTATATCTTTATTACATTTGTAAAAGTTTCTTTTTATAAAGCCAAAGTTTTTGTTTGATTTTTTAATAACTTCATTGACATGGGGATTCCAAGATAGTTTCTCATTTATTTTGACTCCTAAGTATTTTGCATCTTCAGTTTGGGTTAGTTCTTTTCCATGAATGGAGTATTTTAAATTTATTAGTTTCTTTTTCTTTGTTACTCTTAGCAGTTGACATTTTTCTGGGTGGAAGGACATACCGCAGTTAGTTTCCCATTTTATTAATTCATATAAGTCTTTTTGTAAAATTGTGCTATCTTGTTCTGACTTGATTGTCCTATAGATTATACAATCATCAGCAAATAACCTAACTTTAGTTCCTGTTGAGAATACGTCAAATAATGGAAGAAATGGACGACGTTTTAATGTTTTACTAATTACTTGAACTTCAAAATTTCTAAACCTAACAAAGGAACACATTTATTCGTTTACGTTTGTTTTGCAGTCAAAAACATTAATTTACCAGGGATGAAATATCTGTATTTATTATTAATGGTGCACAGTGCGCTAGCAATACTTGACGCACAGTGCGCTAGCAATACTTGACGCACAGTGCACTAGCAATACTTGACGCACAGTGCGCTAGCAATACTTGACGCACAGTGCGCTAGCAATACTTGACGCACAGTGCGCTAATAATACTTGACGCACAGTGCGCTAGCAATACTTGACGCAGAGTGCGCTAGCAATACTTGACGCACAGTGCGCTAGCAATACTTGACGCACAGTGCGCTAGCAATACTTGACTGCTATAACGTCAAAGACATCTAAACCTTCTTAACACGAGTTTTCAAGGACACAATGTAGTTAGCCAATTGTATTCACAGATCATGGCCTTTAGGTACAAGCTGAAATTTCTTCAAAGGCAACTGTCTCAAATGTCGCCTAAAACCACACACTAATTCCCCTCACTACAGGGAATAGCAACAATTTACCGTAAAAAACACACACAAAAAAAACAAGCAAACATAAAAATGATCTAAAGCTGAGGTAAGTTGCAGATACCATATCCCTGGCTGATAAATTTCAAAGACGCTTTCAGGACTTTGAAACTATTTAAAATGAAATCAGATTTTTGTCTTGACTATTCTCTGTGGAACATGATGGTGGTGCAGGTCGTCTCAAACTGGAATTAATTGAGTTTCCCTCTAATGTTCATTTTTTGTGTGTGGAAAGTAAAAAAAAAAACAAAGGAAAAAAAAACTCGTTTGTAAAGTTTCACAGCAACAGTTCTTTTGTAGAATATTTAAAAAAATGTGCTACGTGGTAATTCAAAACTGCTGCACGGCATCAGTCAGATGACAGCGCGGCCGAGCGCAACCTAAAAGGAGTATTGCTAGTGGCATTGAGTCAGACCTCAACTATTCACTACAGTCAATGATCTTAGTTTATCAATATAACTTCAAATAAAACTTCTCAATGTAAATTATTATTTTTTATGCGACCCCCGAATATCTCTACTTTATGAAAAATCTCCCGGCATGCAAAAAATTTGGGCGTAACTACCATAGATAACTTCTTAGCATTTGTGGTCTAAGAATTTAATCACTTATCATGTATATTATATTATCATCCTTTATCATGGTAGGGAAAAAGTTTAAATATAACAGAAGAGACGCGTTGATACCATCCCATCACCCCTTGTCTAGGGTTGGATAAAGTTTAGATCTGTCCAAAGATACGAACTGATTTAATATATGTACTCCATCTTATGGTTTGATGATAGTTTAAAACATTCATAATGAGCCCAGCTAGACCGTCTTTGAAGACATCTTTTAGACAACCCAGCTAGACCGTCTTTGAAGACATCTTTTTGACAACCCAGCCAGACCGTCTTTGAAGACATCTATTGGACAACCCAGCTAGACCGTCTTTGAAGACATCTTTTAGACAACCCAGCTAGACCAAAGACATCTTTTTGACAACCCAGCTAGACCGTCTTTGAAGACATCTTCTAGACAACCCAGCTAGACCGTCTTTGAAGACATCTTTTAGACAACCAAGCTAGACCGTATTTGAAGACATCTTTAAGACAACCAAGCTAGACCGTCTTTGAAGACATCTTTTAGACAACCCAGCTAGACCAAAGACATCTTTTTGACAACCCAGCTAGACCGTCTTTGAAGACATCTTTTAGACAACCCAGCTAGACCGTCTTTGAAGACATCTTTTAGACAACCAAGCTAGACCGTCTTTGAAGACATCTTTAAGACAACCAAGCTAGACCGTCTTTGAAGACATCTTTTAGACAACCAAGCTAGACCGTCTTTGAAGACATCTTTAAGACAACCAAGCTGGACCGTCTTTGAAGACATCTTTTAGACAACCCAGCTAGACCGTCTTTGAAGACATCTTTTGGACAACCCAGCTAGACCGTCTTTGAAGACATCTTTTAGACAACCAAGCTAGACCGTCTTTGAAGACATCTTTTAGACAACCCAGCTAGACCATCTTTGAAGACATCTTTTAGACAACCCAGCTAGACCGGCTTTGAAGACATCTTTTAGACAACCCAGCTAGACCGAAGACGTCTTTTAGACAACCCAGCTAGACTGTCTTTCAAGACATCTTTTAGACAACCAAGCTAGACCGTCTTTGAAGACATCTTTTAGACAACCCAGCTAGACCGTCTTTGAAGACATCTTTTAGACAACCCAGCTAGACCTTGTTTGAAGACATCTTTTAGACAACCCAGCTAGACCGTCTTTGAAGACATCTTTTTGACAACCCTGCTAGACCGTCTTTGAAGACATCTTTTGGACAACCCAGCTAGACCTTGTTTGAAGACATCTTTTAGACAACCCAGCTAGACCGTCTTTGAAGACATCTTTTAGACAACCAAGCTAGACCGTCTTTGAAGACATCTTTTAGACAACCTAGCTAGACTGTCTTTCAAGACATTCTTTTGACAACCCAGCTAGACCGTCTTTGAAGACATCTTTTGGACAACCCAGCTAGACCGTCTTTGAAGACATCTTTTAGACAACCAAGCTAGATCGTCTTTGAAGACATCTTTTAGACAACCCATCTAGACCGTCTTTGAAGACATCTTTTAGACAACCCAGCTAGACTGTCTTTCAAGACATCTTTTTGACAACCCAGCTATACCAAAGACATCTTTTAGACAACCCAGCTACACTGTCTTTGAAGGCATCTTTTAGACAACCCAGCTAGACCGAGGACATCTTTTAGACAACCCAGCTAGACCAAGGATATCTTTTAGACAACCCAGCTAGACCGTGTTTAAAGATATCTTTTAGATAACCCAGCTAGACCGTGTTTAAAGATATCTTTTAGATAACCCAGCTAGACCGTGTTTAAAGATATCTTTTAGACTAACCCATCAGACCGTGTTTAAAGATATCTTTTAGATAACCCAGCTAGACCGTGTTTAAAGACATCTTTTAGACAACCCAGCTAGATCCCGTTTGAAGACATTTGACGTAGACTCCCTAACACAGGAAGTTGTCATGTCAATACCAACAGCCATGCTACAGATACTCTGGGGTGGTCACTGATAAAAAAGTGAAATCTGATTCGTAGTTTCATGACCGGATGTAGGCGAAGAATAATATTTCGTTGTCTAAATGTGACTTTTATTTGAATCCCGAAGACGCTCTGTCATAATTACTTTAATGAAATGCTTTGCCACGTGTTTTCAGAACACGTGTTTGTGTTATTACATTAACTTCAGAGGTAAAAAAATAAAAAATAAAAATTGTAAAGGTGATTAGTTAGATTTTAGCACTAGACATTCATATCTGTACCGGCTCATGCTGTAATATACGCGGTTGGAAATATTACTTTTAGATTTCATAAACTTTAAAGGCTTTGAAATAGATTGAAATTGTTTACTTTTGGTTATCATCTATTTCCTCCATCATTTTGAGTATTTGCGTGCCACGAGTTTTGTGCCTATTGCCTCGTAGTCTCCGTCTCCAGCCGGCTGTTTTTCTAGATGTGCTACCACAGCCTTTGGTCAGCCAAGACCATCTGTAAGGCAGCAGTTTGTTTTTCCAGAGTTTTCTCTCCTAGTTGATTTGCTATCCCTAGCTGACGGCCTCATCTGACCGGGTTTAGAGTTTGAGCGCTCTATTTTTGCTTTTTTGCAGTCATTTCCTTGGGCTTAAGAGACAGTTTTTAAATAGTATCCTTACCAAGGATACCCCACCTCACCCTCCACGATAGCAAACCAGTTGGTCCGCGGCCGCTTATTTAATATTCACGGCTAACCTTTATATCTAAAGGTCTTTCCTCTATCCGTCACATGAGGACGCGCTTGGTAGGAGATGATAGCAGAAAATGCGGAACATGTGCGGCAAAACTGCCCTCTGTACCACCATACACGAACAACCATTTGGCCCCAGGAAGCTAGCCTCGACGATAAACTATATGGTGGATTGAACCAATTGACATCCACAGCGCAATTCATCACAGATATAAGGCTTGTGGTCTAAATCCTCCTTCAAAAAATGTTGAGAACGGAGAAGAAGAAGAAAAAGTTTACTTTTTCCATGACACCAATTCTACATTTTGAAGTTTCCTTTTTCCATGACACCAATTCTACATTTCGAAGTTTCCTTTTTCCATGACACCAATTCTACATTTCGAAGTTTCCTTTTTCCATGACACCAATTCTACATTTCGTCTTAAACTGCGGGAGGTTTCCAGAAACACTAGCATTCATCTGATACATATTAAATCTATCTGAATTCTGAATGAATCTGTCATATGTGATTATATTTTGAGTTCATCTTGTTGTAAAAGATAACATACATTCAGACATCTAATTTTAATTTAAAGAAAACACTTAAAAGTGAAAATGAAGAAAAGGTTAACAAAATAAAACTGCTGACTTTGTTAGCAAACGGAAACAAGAAGGTAATAGACAAATTTTGTCCCAAGATTGAGGTACACTTTAAAGTTCACGCAAGCATTTATCATATTTTTATTAACATAAAAATACTGTGCAACTTTTCCATTGAAGTGATTTACGTGGGCTTTAAGTTAAGTTTCCAAATAAACTTCCCGCAGGTGAGGCAGTCGTCTTTTCAGCCTTTTTAATGTACACGCCCCAGACAAGAAAGGAACAAGTTCTGAGAAGTATATTTCACTAAGATAAAGTAGCGATCAATCAAGTCGCAAAAGAAAATTGATTGGGTGGGGGCGGAGACTGAGTGTATAATTATCAGTGAGTTTTAAAAATGAAATTTGTTGTCAACAAAACATTTCAACCGTAGCTGAAATAAATAGCATCATTTATTTTTTATATTTTTAGCGCATTTTCGAGATGTCGAAATCGCTATTGCCCCCGTTTTGTCCGTCTGTCTGTCATCACCATGATCACAGGATCCATAAGTCCTAGACCCATGATGTATATATGTTTTTTGTATGTCCTGACCTGCCATTGGTGCATCAACACTCAGTTACTCGATCCGTTAAAAAACCCCGTTAAAACTACCAAAAAACTTTGCGAATCGAGAGTTAACACTGGCACAAGGAACGGGCGCCATTGCCGGAAGTCGAATACATAGTTTTTCAAGCATTCAAGAGTGGTGTGAAATCGTGCAAAAGAATTAATTAGTGTTTTTTTTAGTTGACGTCATTAAAATATGTGTAAAAGTTTAGAGAGTTTTACTTCATCATTTGTGGTGACTTGTAGTTAGGTTAAAGAGAAAATAAAACTTTTTAAAATGTAAAGAAATGACTTTTAAATAAAAAAAATGTCAGGTATATTCATTACACAAGAAAATTCATAAAAATATGTCTAAAATCTAAACACAATTACTGATAACTACATAATGCTGATATCTAACATAAGTACTGATACATAATACGAAAATGCGCTAACACGTCCTGAATTCCAATAGGAACCAGGCTTAACATGATTTTTTATATCCCTACTCAAAGACGAAAGTGATGGATTCCACCAAAAAAAAAAAATTAAGAAAATGTTAACTAAATAAGACCGTCTCATACTTAGCCCATACCTTCTACCACCTAACCCTGACCTTCTACCACCTAACCCTGACCTTCTACCACCTGACCCTGACCTCCTACCACCTAACCCTGAACTTCTACCACCTAACCCTGACCTTCTACAACATAACCCTGACGTTCTTCACCTGACCCTGACCTTCACCTGACCCTGACCTTCACCTGACCCTGACCTTCACCTGACCCATACCTTCTACCACCTAACCCTGACCTTCTTCACCTGGCCCATACCTTCTACCACCTAACCCTGACCTTCACCTGACCCATACCTTCTACCACCTAACCCTGAACTTCACCTGACCCATACCTTCTACCACCTAACCCTGACCTTCTACCACCTAACCACGACCTTCCTCACCTAACCCTGGCCTTCACCCACCATCCTAGACAGCAAGACGCTCTGTTTTAAGGCTTTTCAAGGAAACTTCCAATATCTGGGAGAGACATGAGAGTTTAACAATTGGACGTCGATACGTGGCCATTGTTGCCGCTACACGTGTCATCCATGGCTCTTTGAGATACGCCTTGACTTCAGCTGAGATAACTCGTGTGCACAGAAATAGCCCGTTGTGTTGTCTGACGTCACTCGCTAGCCATCGCAGAACTCCCAGGGATAAGGCAGTAACGTGGATATGTTTACCCTAGGGGTGGGGGGAGAGGGTTGGTGGAATTGTGGGGCAGCATGTCCTGGCATTGGTTGAGTCTCACCTGAACTCGGAGGTCAAATCGCCCTCGGTGGGGTACAGACGGACCTCATTTTCACGGTCAGCCTTCGGTTACACTGGCACAGTAGTATCTTTGGTCAATTTGTTTATAACAGCCGGACCTTCTGTATGTGTCTTTGGTCAATGTGTTTATTACTAGTATAACAGCCGGACCTTCTGTATGTGTCTTTGGTCAATTTGTTTACTACTAGTATAACAGCCGGACCTTTGGTATGTGTCTTAGGTCAATTTGTTTATTACTAGTATAACAACCGGACCTTTGATATGTGCCTTTAAATTAAGTCAGTGTGTATTTTTACAAATGAACCGACCACTCGGTGTGTTTCAATATTTT
Source organism: Radix auricularia (assembly GCA_002072015.1). Classification (NCBI taxonomy): domain Eukaryota; kingdom Metazoa; phylum Mollusca; class Gastropoda; family Lymnaeidae; genus Radix; species Radix auricularia. Next base: position 189,508 of record MUZC01004438.1, on the reverse strand, counting down.
CAGAGTTGTATCATTCTCCACCTTTTTAATTTTGCTTGTTTTATTTCTAGTTATGTAAATAGCCAACTTGTTTTTGTAAAATATTTATAGATTATAAATATCACAAATAGATCTACATGTTCTCTTTGAAATACAGAAGAAGAAAAAATAAACAAGACCATGAAAAATGTGTTTAAGAATCTAAGATGAAAAATGTGTTTAAGACTCTAAGATGAAAAATGTGTTTAAGACTCTGAGATGAAAAATGTGTTTAAGACTCTAAGATAAAAAATCATGTTAAGCCTGGTCCCTTTTGGAACTCAGGACGTGTTAGCGCATTTTCGTATTATGTATCAGTACTTATGTTAGATATCAGCATTATGTAGTTATCAGTAATTGTGTTTAGATTTTAGACATATTTTTAGGAATTTTCTTGTGTAATGAATACACCTGAAATTTTTTAAATTTAAAAGTCATTTCTTTACATTTTAAAATTTTTTATTTTCTCTTTAATCTAACTACAAGTGGTTTGTGGTCACTGAAATAGGACTCATAAATGAAACATTCTAAATTGTAATCAGCTAATCGCCCAAATACTCCATCAATTGTTGTTTGATAGATCGTGGTTGCCAATCTTGTTGAAAGTAGTTGAATGTTGAAGCTTGTTTCTAAAAAGTTTTCAATTTCTGCACCTGAGCCGCTAAGATCTTGATTGAAGTCACCACAAATGATGACGTAAAACTCTCTAAACTTTTACACATATTCTAATGACGTCAACAAAAAAAAAACTAATACTTTTGATAATACTAAGACTTCCGGCAATGGCGGCCGTTGCCTGCGCCAGTGTTATCTCTCGATTCGCAATGTTTTTTGGTAGTTTTAACGGGGTTTTTTAACGGATCGAGTAACTGAGTGTTGATGCACAAATGGCAGGTCAGGACATACAAAAAACATATATACATCATGGGTCTAGGACTTATGGTTGCTGAGATCTAGGGTGATGACAGACGGACGGACAAAACGGGTGCAATAGCGCATTCGACTTCTCGAAAATGCTCTAAAAATGTGTTTTTGACTCTAAGAGTCGTATAATTAGTTACGATGTTCCACGCTGTTTTATAAAGCGTTTAATGAGGTAATGGTGTTGCTGCTAATGTTAGGTCTTAGAAGTATTTTCATTCTAAAATACAAGAAGAGAATGGGCATCAGAGATAACGGGCCAGGCAACGGCGGCTAGGAGTAACAATGACGGCGACTAGGAGTAACAATGACGGCGGCTAGGAGTAACAATGACGGCGACTAGGAGTAACAATGACGGCGGCTAGGAGTAACAATAACGGCGGCTAGGAGTAACAATGACGGCGACTAGGAGTAACAATGACGGTGACTAAGAGTAACAATGACGGCTAGGAGTAACAATGACGGCGACTAGGAGTAACAATGACGGCGACTAGGAGTAACAATGACGGCGGCTAGTGTGAACATTTTTTTTTTACTGAGTATTTTATGTGTATTCATACATTGATAATATTTTATTGTCCCACCGCCAGCGTTTTAATGGCCCAGAACTATATCATTATTTAAACATCAACACTCACATGGCAGGTTTATAATCTAGATATACCGAGAACAAATGAACGTGCGCCGCTCACAATAGGCGTGTTTCGTGGTGCAAGAATCTGATTTTGTGCAGATGGCATGGACATAATCTGTCATAGCGCTCGTTGACGGATTGAATAACATACATAGAGCACACATTATTTTGATAACCTTTCAAATACGTGTGTGTAGCCAATTTGCTAATCTGTTTCACTCGAACAGTAACCCACAAAACATAGTAGAGGCAACGAGTGTGTCCAATATTAATCCAAGTACTTGAAGAACCTACATTCCAGGAAGCGTCTTTCTAACAAACCCAATAAGGAAAACCCAACCCCACGCCGCCAAACACCCTACTACGGCACTGAACTTTAGCATTATTCGAATGTCTTGCCTCCCTTTCCTGGTAGATCTCTATATTTAAGATTACCCCGCCCCCCTCAGGCTAATGCTAATACATAATAGATTACCAATCACAAAGGGCAGTCTCTGTATTTCTAAAGGCTTCATTTAGTGCTGTGATCTGGTGTTTAAATTGTGTTGTCTTTAATATTAGGGGAAGCAACACTGTCTGATAACATGGGGGACATCTGATGTTTAAATTGTGTTGTCTTAGTGGAAGCAATACTGTCTAATAACATGGGGGACATCTGGTGTTTAAACTGTGTTGTCTTAGTGGAAGCAACACCGTGTGAATAACATGAGGTACATTTGGTGTTTAAATTGTGTTGTCTTAGTGGAAGCAATACCGCCTGATAACATGGGGGACATCTGGTGTTTAAATTGTGTTGTCTTAGAGGAAGCAACACCGTCTGATAACATGGGGGACATCTGGTGTTTTGTCTTAGAGGAAGCAACACCGTCTGATAACATGGGGGACATCTGGTGTTTAAATTGTGTTCTCTTAGTGGAAGCAACACCGTCTGATAACATGGGGGACATCTGGTGTTTAAATTGTGTTGTCTTAGAGGAAGCAACACCGTCTGATAACATGGGGGACATCTGGTATTTAAATTGTGTTGTCTTAGAGGAAGCAACACAGTCTGATAACATGAGGGACATCTGGTGTTTAAATTGTGTTGTCTTAGTGGAAGCAACACCGTCTGATAACATGGGGGACATCTGGTGTTTAAATTGTGTTGTCTTAGTGGAAGCAACACCGTCTGGTAACATAGGGGACATCTGGTGTTTAAATTGTGTTGTCTTGGTGGAAGCAACACCGTCTGATAACATGGGGGACATCTGGTGTTTAAATTGTGTTGTCTTAGAGGAAGCAACACCGTCTGATAACATGGGGGACATATGGTGTTTAAATTGTGTTCTCTTAGTGGAAGCAACACCGTCTGATAACATGGGGGACATCTGGTGTTTAAATTGTGTTGTCTTAGAGGAAGCAACACCGTCTGATAACATGGGGGACATCTGGTGTTTATATTGTGTTGTCTTAGGGGAAGCAACACCGTCTGATAACATGGGGGACATCTGGTGTTTAAATTGTGTTGTCTTAG
>MUZC01004438.1:160807-185212 GCA_002072015.1 Radix auricularia | reverse complement strand
AAGGAATCAACACCGTCTGATGACATGGGGAACCTCTGGTTTTTAAATTTTGTTGTCTTAGTGGAAGCAACACCGTCTGGTAACATAGGGGACATCTGGTGTTTAAATTGTGTTGTCTTAGTGGAAGCAACACCGTCTGATGACATGGGGGACATCTGGTGTTTAAATTGTGTTGTCTTAGTGGAAGTAACACCGTCTGATAACATGGGGGACATCTGGTGTTTAAATTGTGTTGTCTTAGTGGAAGCAACACCGTCTGATAACATGGGGGACATTTATTAAGATGGCTATAACTTTATAACTTCAAACCTATACTCAGTAACCTATAACTGTATATGTGTGTATGTTAAGTGTATGTATGCATATATATGAGTATGTGTGTAAGTAGGTGTGCATGTGTATAATTATATATGTGTATGTGTGTATGTTGGTGTGAGTACGTATTTGTTTTATATTGTGTGTGAACGTGTGTGTGTGTATATGTGTTTGATTATATGTGCGTATGTATCTGCGTATGTATGTGTATCTATGTCCATTACGCTATCCCTTAAATAAAGAAACAAAAAACAAAAAACACATTTGCGATTGGTTTTCATTTCAATAATTGAAGGCACTCGTAGAAGGGAATGATGGGCCGTGTAATGGAGATGCCAGGGACAAACATTCCAGGAGAAACTCAAATGACATAGTAGAGTTGACACACTGTCATTGGGGCTTGAACCATCACGATTTCAATGCCAGTGAGATACCTTTTAGTTTCAATTTGTTAGACACACATTTCAGAGCATTTGAGTCAATATAGAAATATCAAGTTTTGAAAACACATTTCATTTTTATTAAAATCCCATTTCAGTTTAAGGACGTCCTATTTCAGTTAATGGAAGTCACATTTCAGTTTATGAAAGCCACATTTCAGAGCATTGAAGCCAACATGGCCATAACATAAAGATATTATTAACGCAATATCCCTTGGCAATATCGTTTATACATTTGTACATAAGAGCTTGTACACGCAACTCCTCCTGAACCAAACCATATAGAGGGTTCGGATATTTTGCAAATATGCAAAGGAGGTCCCAAGGTTGTGCTACGCCAAAACAATACCGAAAAAGTTTACTGGATCTACTGGAAAATAAAAAAAGAAACCCAAAATATCAGTAATTTGTCATTTCTCGCCAACCATAACATCTATCTGGTTGAAACAAACGCCAAACAATAGCTTATGATATTTATTTGCTGGAGCAGGAATTTTTTTTTAATATCTCTTTTAGTTCGACTACCGTAATTTTAGCAGCAATTTGTAGAAAGCAATTAATGGTATTGTTTAGGTTCATAATTATTCATTTAAAAGGACCTTTAATGTAATCTAGAATGATAGTTAATGGGGTTTTCCCGCTTTGTGAATGCTAATATTAGATTGTTGCGTGGTGCGCATTATCTTGACACATTCTTGGTGTGATGTAGCTTGTGGGGATATGACGTCATATTGTGCTTAGTTTCAGAATTTCTGACTTTAATAGACTTTTATTGTAATCTAGAATGATTTCCCTTGAATGAAAAAATCGGAAATTCTATGTTAGAAATTGCGGTTTAATTCGCATTCGAGTTTTTATTACTTGTTTTTTCTAATAACATTATGTTGTAATTGAGTTATTTTTATACTGAATCAGACTAAACAAATAGTAGTGAAACAGAGTTACTAGTGAAACAGAGTTCACTAGTTATACGTTTGGTAAAGTATTTGATCAATGTGTAATTAGAAAAAGTTATTCAATCATGTGTCATAGAGAAATTGGACGGGGGAGGATGGGGAGGGATGGGGGAGGATGGGGAATCATGGGGGAGGATGGGGGATGATGGGGGATGATGGGGGAAAAGTGTGTGAGAGAGCTTGTGTCCTTTGAATACGGCGTTGCTTATATGTGTGTGTTGGTGTGTGTGATTGTGTGCCTGTGTATGTGTGATTGTGTGTCTGTGTGTGGGTGATTGTGTGTCTCTGTGTGTGTGATTGTGTGTCTGTGTGTGTAGGAGTGTGGGTGATTGTGTGCCTGTGTGTGTGGGTGATTGTGTGCCTGTGTGTTTGCCTGCGTGTGTGTGTGGGTGTGTGGTGAGACACGATGATGAATGGACCAGCAATTAGTACCGTGAGATTTCACCAACACTATTAGATAGTCTCTGTGACCTTTGATCCTTGTTTACTGAACTCTGTCCAATCACGACCTTCCTTTCATGTCACGTGACAAGTATCGCTTTGTGATAATAACTAGTGGAGCCATTGTTTCTCCCATATGAACATTTGTTCAGTTTCTCCCACAATGCCTAAACCACCAGGTATGTTTTTTTAACTCAGTTTTATTTTTTAAAAGCACTTTAAGTTGATCATTTAAATTGACTTACTTTTATTATTAAATTTTTTTAGTTTTAAATGTGTTATTGATGATATTTCAAAAAGTGTTTTCTAAAAATGGTTCTCGTATTATTTTCATCATTTTATGTAATATTTGACTTATGAACTCGGAATATTTTAAATTTTGCAATAATTTGAACATGATGTTCCCAAACAATGCTTATTAGGATTTTTTTTTGGGGTGTCCCATAACCTTGTCGTCGTAGGGGGTTCTAATGTCTCCACTACAACTTTCTCGGGGCTTGGTAGACCTTGGCGGCGCCCATCTGCTCTCCAGGTCAGCGGAGGACTTTAAGGCGATAGTCATTCATTATTTTCTTTGTGGCTTTGCGTAGGTTCGATCCCACGCCCATCAGCTTGTGACGCTAGCGCACTGTTGACTTTGGTACCCAGGAATATATGTTGATTTTTTCCATTAAACTTGTTTTCGATCAGGTTAAGTGAGGATACAAAATATAATTTGGTGAGAAAATTTGTCTATGCATCTCATGTGGTTGTCACCTGGCACATCTAGTCTGAAAATGAAGCCACCTTAACTTCAGCAACTTCATGAGTCCCTACTTTTAATAACTGTTGTATAGTTCAGTTTGAAATAATGTTCCTGTAGGCTCCCTTGCACTTTCCTCATTGTCCCCTCGCTCTAACTGTGAAATGTAAAGAACATGGCTCCTCAAACCGGAGTCGCTGCAACCCTTATTATTTGTACACAAATAAATGTTGCTTTGTGGTCGGTCGTAAAAATTATCACGTGTGGGGCCCGCGAATCATCATCACTGTTTCAAATGTTCCAGGAAGAGTAAAATGTTGAGAACCGCTGGTCTGACGGCTAGCCACTATTATCACTTAAAGGGGAAACTGAAATAACTGACATGTGTTTAAAGGGTACGTCAGAGCTTTACAAAACATGTCACCGTCGAGGCCAGGCTTATTAGAGGAAATGTCACGAATGCTGTCAATAGTGACAAGTGTCAATGATGCTCACTAAGCATTTGATTGGCTACTCTTGGCATTTCTGACGTGTTTTCTAGCAAACATGTGTGCGTGTTTGTCTATATGAGCGTGTTGTTTGTTGCATTGTGTCCGCTATTAAGTCGTTAGAGTTTGATGCAATAGTTTTTTCTATAGAAGAGGCGTCTCTCATTTATGAGATAAGACCCATTGGTCATTTAGTTGTTCAATATTGTTGTCCGTGTCAGGCTGGGAACTGTGGTCCCTGTGTTAGACTATAAAGCGTGGTCCCTGTGTTAGACTGTAAAGCGTGGTCCCTGTGTGAGACTGTAAAGCGTGGTCCCTGTGTTAGACTGTAAAGCGTGGTCCCTGTGTTAGACTAAAAAACGTGGTCCCTGTTAGAGACTGTAAAGCGTGGTCCCTGTTAGTGACTGTAAAGCGTGGTCCCTGGGTTAGACTGTAAAGCGTGGTCACTGTTAGTGACTGTAAAGCGTGGTCCCTGTTAGAGACTTTAAAGCGTGGTCCCTATGTTAGACTGTAAAGCGTGGTCCCTATGTTAGACTGTAAATCGTGGTCCCTGATAGAGAATGTACCAAAGCAGCTTATTGTCACGTGATGACCTTTGTTTACACTCAATAAATCCATCTGCCGCTCATTGCAACGTTAACTTCATGTTAATTACCAAGCGTTATTTGCTACAGCTTGATAATGATTCATAATTGTATCCTAAATATAAACAAGGGTTGGAATGGGGAACAACGGGTTCTAACAGAGGTGGAAAGGAGTGGTGGGCTAATTTCTATCTACAGTTAAGTGTAAATGATTTTTTTTATTGAGTTCATTGTTATCATTTTGTGTACAAACTAAAATATTACATCATCGGCATCCTTCCCTCGCAATACAATGGTGTATCACCGTTGAATCCTGTTGCATTTCCTGGTGTGGCTGTACAGTCCAATACTTGAATGGAAACTATCAAAACATACACACCAGTTGACTTCAGTACATATAAACCTTTTGTTGAAACTGAAACGTAATTAAAGTCTTGGTCTTTGAAATGCGAATACAACATTCAGATTTATTGACATAAGGTGACTTAATAATTAGCATCAGGCCAAGTTAGGAAATAAGTCAGTCTGATGACAACACACACACACACATCAAACAATCATGCATCACACAATCATACATCAGACGATCATACATCAGACAATCATACATCAGACAATCATACATCAGACAATCATACATCACACAATCATACATCAGACAATCATACATCAGACAATCATACATCAGACAATCATACATCAGACAATCATACATCAGACAATCATACTTCAAACAATCTTACATCAGACAATCATACATCAGACAATCATACACAAGACAACCATACATCAAGCAATCATACATCAGACAATCATACACAAGACAACCATACATCAAGCAATCATACATCAGACAATCATGCATCACACAATCATACATCAAACTATCATACACCAGACAATCATACACCAGACAATCATACATCACACAATCATACATCAAACTATCATACATCACACAATCATACATCATACAATCATACATCACACAATCATACATCAGATAATCATACTTCAAACAATCATACATCAGACAACCATACATCAAACAATCATACATCAGACAATCATACTTCAAACAATCATACATCACACAATCATACATCAGACAACCATACATCAAACAATCATACATCAGACAACCATACATCAAACAATCATACATCACACACTCCTACATCAGACAATCATACTTCAAACAATCATACATCAGACAATCATTCATCAGACAATCATTCATCAGACAATCATACATCAGACAATCATACATCACACAATCATACATCAGACAATCATACATCACACAATCATTCATTAGACAATCATAAATCACACAATTATACGTCAAACAATCATAAATGAGACAATCATTCATTAGACAACCATGCATCAACGGGGCGTTTATATTCTCATATTAGAATATACAGAGAACGCACCAGAAACAAAGTACTGTGGAATGGTTTGAAACCTAATAGTCTACAACCGGAAAGACACTCACCATTAGAAACCCACAAAAGAAGCAATCGCGTTCTGTGTACCCCAAAATGGATATAAAGAGAACTAATACCACATACTTGTCACTTACTACTGCTGTAAAATAAAATATTATATATGTCATATAATTAGCTAATATCTAACAGTTCGTTTAACCCTTGGTTGTACACGGCCGTACATAACTGTATGATTATTGGGATAGTAATCCAAGAAGATTAGTTGTTTTAGATTGATTTTAGAGCGTCGAGATAAAATCATGAAAGGTCAATAATCTAACAGACTAGCACTTAGGTCTTTGTGTCTTCCGAAATCCAACTATCAACTCTGAATCAAAATAAAATCTAGAGTTTCGAAAAAATATTTAATATGTAATCGAAAAAATGTTTTGTAAAAAAAATCCAAACTTTTAAATTGTGCAATTCACAAATTTAAACATTTACTTTCTTTATTTTTAAAAACTAATTTTTAATAGTGATGAGGGCAAGACCTCACGAGAAAACACCAACACATAACAAACAATTATTCACATCTATAGTAATACCAAGAAAAACAACAACAAGAACAATAACCCGTATGTGATCAGTTGGGGTCGCGTGTGGAATAATCTCTAGGAGGCGGTAGGCAATGTTCATGTGGTTTACATGATACACGGGGCAACAGGATTTAGTTGTGGAAGAGGGGGTACGGCGGGAAAGGTGGGGGGGGGGGTTGAGCTGGTGTGACAATGTAAAGGGCAGGGGGCAATATGTGGTGCCAAATAACAACGTTACACTGCTTTAAGATTCCGCTGAAAAATACAGAATACGTCAAATTTGTAAAGGTTTTTTTTCTTCAACTTTTTTTTTATGACTTCTGCTGCTGATATATCAATTTAAAATGTTTGAATGCCTTCCATTGATGACAATTCTAGACAGGTTTATGAAAGGTTTAGACTCATTCGCTGACTATAATATTACTAATGTTTACAAAGTTAAGACTCATTCGCTGACTATAAAAAGACAAAGCTAAGACACACATAGTTCGCTGATAATAACGTTGCCATATCCATGGGCTTTTTAAGAATTATCTCAGAGGAATACCCGGATGTTTTATTGATAGATTTTTTTGTCTTTAAATGAAAAACGTGAGAATATTTTAACAACAGTTATTAGACACGTGACCCTTAAGATATAATATGTCGTGACCTGTAAGTGTAAGATAGAGTATGTCGTGATTTTTGAGATATAATATGTCGTGAATTGTGAGATATAATATGTCGTAACCTGTAAGATAGAATATGTCGTGACCTGTGAGTTATAATATATATTTATATGTAGTTCTGTTGTTATAAGATGTGTGGTAACAGAAACTTCTTGAAAGAGTTCAAATTTGTGTCAGTTTAACAGACAAATAAGGGCTTTCAATTTTTAGTAGTCTGATTTTTGGTTTGATTTTATAGGCATGATGCGGGTACGATGGGTCCATGTTGACAAAACACTAGAACCGCTATAAATGGAGTGTTGTGGGTCATATACAGTACAATGGCACCAACACGAGAACCGTTTTAAGTACAGTGTTTTTTGTGTTATGTACAGTACAATGGCACCAACATGAGAACCGTTATAAATGAAGTGTTGCGTGTCGTGTTCAGTGTACAGTACAATGGCACCAACATGAGAACCGTTATAAATGGAGTGTTCTGTGTTATGTACAGTACAATGGCACCAATATGAGAACCGCTATAAATGGAGTGTTGCGTGTCGTGTTCAGTGTACAGTACAATGGCACCAACTAGAGAACCGCTTTAAATGGAGTGTTGCGTGTCGTGTTCAGTGTACAGTACAATGGCACCAACATGAGAACCGTTATAAATGGAGTGTTGCGTGTCGTGTTAAGTGTACAATACAATGGCACCAACATGAGAACCGCTATAAATGGAGTGTTGCGTGTTATGTACAGTACAATGGCACCAACATGAGAACCGTTATAAATGGAGTGTTGCGTGTCGTGTTCAGTGTACAGTACAATGGCACCAACACGAGAACCGTTATAAATGGAGTGTTGCGTGTTATGTACAGTACAATGGAACCAACATGAGAACCGTTATAAATGGAGTGTTGCGTGTTATGTACAGTACAATGGCATCAACATGAGAACCGCTATAAATGGAGTGTTGCGTGTCGTGTTCAGTGTACAGTACAATGGCACCAACACGAGAACCGTTATAAATGGAGTGTTGCGTGTTATGTACAGTACAATGGCACCAACATGAGAACCGCTATAAATGGAGTGTTGTGTGTCGTGTTCAGTGTACAGTACCATGGCACCAACACGAGAACCGCTTTAAATGGAGTGTTGCGTGTCGTGTTCAGTGTACAGTACAATGGCACCAACACGAGAACCGCTATAAATGGAGTGTTGCGTGTCGTGTTCAGTGTACAGTGTACAGTACCATGGCACCAACACGAGAACCGCTATAAATGGAGTGTTGCGTGTTATGTACAGTACAATGGCACCAACATGAGAACCGCTATAAATGGAGTGTTGCGTGTCGTGTTCAGTGTACAGTACCATGGCACCAACACGAGAACCGTTATAAATGGAGTGTTGCGTGTTATGTACAGTACAATGGCACCAACATGAGAACCGCTATAAATGGAGTGTTGCGTGTCGTGTTCAGTGTACAGTACAATGGCACCAATATGAGAACCGCTATAAATGGAATGTTGCGTGTTATGTACAGTACAATGGCACCAACATGAGAACCGTTATAAATGGAGTGTTGCGTGTCGTGTTCAGTGTACAGTACAATGGCACCAACATGAGAACCGCTATAAATGGAGTATCGCATGTCATGTACAGTACAATGGTACCAACATGAGAACCGCTATAAATGGAGTATCGCGTGTCATGTACAGTACAATGGCACCAACACGAGAACCGCTATAAATGCAGTATCGCGTGTCATGCACAGTACAATGGCACCAACACGAGAACCGCTATAAATGGAGTATCGCGTGTCATACACAGTACAATGGCACCAACACGAGAACCGCTATAAATTGAGTATCGCGTGTCATGCACAGCACAATGGCACCAACACGAGAACCCCTGTAAATGGAGTATCGCGTGTCATGTACAGAACAATGGCACCAACACGAGAACCGCTATAAATTGAGTATCGCGTGTTATGTACAGTACAATGGCACCAACACGAGAACCGCTATAAATTGAGTATCGCGTGTCATGTACAGTACAATGGCACCCGGTAATGACGTCCTCAAAATTAAATACCAACATAAGCAGACGTGAGCTACTTAAGTCCATCAGCGTTTTAATCAACAATTCAACCGATGCCTTGTTGTGTGACATTAAAATTTGTCAATATCGTGTCATTTTTATCTTAATATTTCATGAAGACCTGAGAATTTAGACGCTTGGGATTTCTAACCTCAAAACCTGATAGTCCGTCATAACACATGACATCTATACAATAGCCCAGTTTCGGTAGTTTTATTGAAACTATTGAGAACGATTCCAAGTGCTGTCACTTATAGATTGTCAATGTCAATGTACTAGTTGCTACTTTTCGTGCTCTTGTAAAGAAGCACTGTGACAAAATGAGCTCAAAATGTTTTATAACTTACACTCATCACCTATGTATGTCATGTATGTACATAATAATCAGCTGAGCGCATATAATTTAATCATGATCAATTAACGTTTGAATTGCATCGGAAGGACATATTATTTACCTATAATATTCACAATCTTGTGTCGGCTGTGCGTTGGAATATCTGGTTGTTAATATCGGTACATCAAAAAATGTGTTGACAATCAACAACTCAGTTGGTTTAGCATATTATCATTATCTATTTTCTTTCACTTCTATTGGTGACATAAACTCTCTATAATGCTCATCAAGCCGGTGTTGGGAATTTATGTTACCAGCAATTATTCTTAATGGGCAAGTTTGCATTAAGAGGAACACATTTTAATTGTTCATGAATAAATGAACGTTGATCAATTTGGGAGAACTGAACATTATCGTGTGTTCAGTGGTTTGTTACGACCTGGTTTAGCGTGCCATAAAGTTAGCACGCCTGGGAGCTGACAGGAACTTAACACATTGAGTTCACGCTGTAACAATGTTAGCGACCAAGGTCGTGACGGTTTGACGTCACTGAACTCCTGAAGAGTGACGTCATTGTTACGCGTGACACCTGTGTATCTCGTGACGTAAGAATGAACATTGTACCTGTTCGTCTCTAGGATTCCGGAAAAGGCATCATGCCCCCAACAAAGGCAGACACAGAGTATGCACAACGTACATTATGCGAACCAAGAAGACAATTGTCCGGGTTTTGGTAAGTTGGCATATTATTTGTCCGGACACTTTCAATTTTAAATTAACCTTTATTCTAAATTTGAATGCTAACAATATTATACAGTTCAAACATTATTTCAAAATTACTCACTATAGATTTTCTAAGTTGTATCAAATTAGTTTTGTAAGAGAAGACATTTTGAAAATCAATAAAAGTTTATGATTCTTTCTTGCTAACAACAAAAATGAACGAGGCATCAGTCCTATCAATGCCATCAGTCCTAACAATGCCATCAGTCCTAACAATGCCATCAGTCCTAACAATGCCATCAGTCTAACAATGCCATCAGTCCTAACAATGCCATCAGTCCTAACAATGCCATCAGTCCTAACAATGCCATCAGTCCTAACAATGCCATCAATCCTAACAATGCCATCAATCCTAACAATGCCATCAGTCCTAACAATGCCATCAATCCTAACAATGTCATCAGTCCTAACAATGCCATCAGTCCTAACAATGCCATCAGTCCCAACAATGCTATCAGTCCTAACAATGCCATCAGTCCTAACAATGCCACCAGTCCTAACAATGCCACCAGTCCTAACAATGCCACCCCAACACGTCGATGTCAGACGCCGCTGTTTATAAAAGCACAATAATAACAAGGGTCTGGTGTGCCGGTTTGGCTTAGGGACATCGCCTGCCAGATAAACGCCCCGATGCCAGATCAAACACGGCATGGCATGTCTTGTGCCAGGTATGACACTGCATGACCAGCCTACGTCATTCATTTCAGGTGTGGCTTCACGCGGGAAGGCCCAAGTCAAGACTATTCCGTCTACGGAAAAGGTCAGAGGTCATTTTATTCTTAGCCTTGCATTTTAAAACTTGGATATGCACGAGCCATATATAAAGGGTGAACACTTACATTACTTTAAAGTACAAGGGAAATAAACTCAGACTAACACGTATAGCCCCAGTGAACTAAATTAGAACTAACACTTAAATAGTAATAATCTAGCTAACAATGTATTGTAACAGATAAGAGTATCAAACTAACACTTATAGTTATAGTCATGAAATAATCTAAAACTAACATTTTATTTTGTCAACAAAAAATTAACCCGCTTTAGTCCATATCGCGGTACATTAACACTGAAGTGACCTATTTCTAACTAAAAATGTATTGTACCAATGCAGTGGTCGATAACTAACAATTTACTAACAAATAACGTTAACTTTAAATCTAATTTATTTACTTTGTTGTTAATAAGAATCCGCCATCTTATTTTATTAAAATTTGAGAGTGTTCATTATGTTCTTGATTGGTTTGATAATTTACCTTTCGCCCAACAGACTATCCTGATAATTTAGCAACACCACCATTATAACTTACGGCGGAAACGACCTTAATAAAACTATTAAATAGTTCACTATCAAACGTTGATACTTCTAATAATGTGTGAGTAGTCTGTTAGGGAAAGTTCATTCATCTAATGTAACAGCTATTTCAGTTATGGATTTTCCTCGCGGAACACAACCTACTTAAAGAACTCAAAATGTCTCTTACACGTTTGAAAAATTTGGAAGCTAGGGGCTCGTAATCTACTGCAACATTTGGAATATTTAAAAAATCTACTCAGCATCTGGCAAAATTTCTTCGAACCACAACTACTTGATGCTAACCAGATTTAAAATGTCAAAATTGCTCTCTGATACTACAGGTCTGTCCACCACTGGTTTATACCAAACGGTGGCCAAACTGCGACTAGCGCGCCGCATGCGGCTTTTCTGTGTTCACATTGCGCTTTCAATTTAAGATACGTCACAAGCATCACTGTAATACTTCCAAGCCAGGTCTTTAATGCGTCTCTCAAAAGTTATTTGTTTATATTATAAAACAGCTCTAAGAAGGTAAAGGCCACCCCTCGTTTGAATATTGAAGTTAATTCTCGGTAATGTAAACATATGAATTAGTGACATTAAGTCTGGTGTACAGTTTCTGACGGTCGCCGCGTGTCCAGACATTGTTGACCAAAGCTCGCTAATAGCCGGAAAATTTCGCCAGCATCCCCCCCCACGGACGTGTTATGACATGTTTAGATAACCGCACCATGCACCACCCCACTCATACATCACTGATAGCTTGAACACCCGAATAGCAACTGAACTAATTGCATTTCAAAACAAATGTGTCCAGTCATAGGAACGTCCAGCCAAAGGAACATTCAGCCATAACAACACCCAGCCTTAGGAACATCCAGCCATAGAAATATCCAGCCATAGAAACATCCAGCCATAGGAACATCCAGCCATAGGAACATCCAGCCATAGGAACATCAAGCAATAGGAACATCAAGCAATAGGAACATCCAGCCGAAGGAACATCCAGCCATAAAAACACCCAGCCATAGGAATATCCAGTAATAGGAATTTCCAACGATAAGAACATTCAGTCATAGGAACATACAGCCATAGGAACTTTTATACACGTGCTGTCTCCACGTTGATTTCTTATATTTCGATTTGATTCAATAAAAAATAAGTGCATGTTTTTCTTTCTCTCTACTGACTACAACGTACACCACATACCTTTTGCCTCATGAATAACAAATACCATCCGTTACAAATATAACAAATGTAATCCGTACAAATATAACAAATATAATCCTTACAAATATATCAAATACCATCCGTTACAAATATAACAAATATCATCCGTTACAAATATAACAAATACCATCCGTTACAAATATAACAAATACCATCCGTTACAAATATAACAAATACCATCCGTTACAAATATAACACACACTATCTGTTACAAATATAAAACACACTATCTGTCACAAATATAGCACACACCATCTGTCACAGTTATAACGAATAACATTGACACAGGTTTAGCACATATCATCTGTCACAGTTATAACTAATACCATTGACACAGGTTTAGCACACACCCCCTGTCACAAGTACAAAGCACACCATCCTCAACAGGTTCTACACAGAATATCTCCAAAAGTCTACTCCGTAAATCGTGTTTCGGTGCATTTATCAAAAACATCAATGTTGGCTTTTGGTGAGACTTCAAATGGGCGTCCATTATTATACATCAATTTTGGCTTTTGGTAAGGCTTGGAATGGGCGTCCATTATTATACAATCAATGTTGGCTATTGGTGAGACTTCAAATGGGCGTCCATTATTATACATCAATTTTGGCTTTTGGTAAGGCTTGGAATGGGCGTCAATTATTATACAATCAATGTTGGCTATTGGTGAGGCTTGAAATGGGCGTCCATTATTATACAATTAATGTTGGCTATTGGTGAGGCTTGAAATGGGCGTCCATTATTATACAATCAATGTTGGCTATTGGTGAAGCTTGAAATGGGCGTCCATTATTATACAATCAATGTTGGCTATTGGTGAGGCTTTAAATGGGCGTCCATTATTATACAATCAATGTTGGCTATTGGTGAGGCTTGGAATGGGCGTCCATTATTATACAATCAATGTTGGCTATTGGTGAGGCTTGAAATGGGCGTCCATTATTATACAATCAATGTTGGCTATTGGTGAGGCTTGGAATGGGCGTCCATTATTATACATCAATGTTGGCTATTGGTGAGGCTTCAAATGGGCGTCCATTATTATACAATCAATGTTGGCTTTTGGTGAGGCTTCAAATGGGCGTCCATTATTATTCAATCAATTAATGATTACAATAAATTATGAGCAAATGTTCATACCTAGGTGGATTGCTAAAGAGTTCAAGAGCAAGATTGCACAGTCCAGTCTAAAGAGGAATGTACAACCCCAGTATTTTCCTCCTCTGCAAAGTGCCCATATTTCATCGCTCCCTACACGCCCCTGCACGCAAGGTCAGACAAGAAGAATCTCGGACGTGATATTTTCTCTCATCTACACCAGCATGATACCCGGGCACCAGCATCACAGCTGACATCTCGCGTCGTCTCTAACTGATTGTTAACGTCTGTCTTTACTACCTCCCAGGGTCTATCCGGACACCATAACAAATGTCCGTCCAGTGTAGCAGGCGTTCTGGCCGTCCAGATACTGTTGTTGTATCCTCACCACCCCCACCCCCGTTAGGACACCATAACAAATGTCCGTCAAGTGAAGCAGACGTTCTGGCCGTCCACACACTGTTTTCGTATCCTCACCACCCCCGCCCCCGTCAGTACTGCTCCATTAGTATTGCTTATCACGTAGATAACGTTTGTAATGATGAAATGTGAAGATTCGGATTCAAACTAAATAAACTCATGTAATATGTTTGTGTGCATGGGGAGTGTGTGACCGAGGGGGCAGGAGAGATGAAAAAGAAGAGGAGAGAGGGGAAGGAGAAATGATAAGGAGCAGGGGATAGGGGGGAAAGGAGAAGAAGAGGGAGACTGTAGAGAGAATGAAAGAAGTGAGATGGTACGGGAGATCGTGATTTCACACAATGAGGCTATTAAAGAATTAAGATAGCTAGGTCTAGAAATTAGTGTCACTTGTTGACATCGTGTTACTGGCATGTTGCTGATGAGCATATTTCTTGCACTGGTCAGCCCTGCAGTTGCACATGAAGCTATTGACCACAGCCGGACCCTACAGCTTCGAAATTTATTGTTTTAAAGAGGCCACGTGACAATGCGATACATGATTTATATGAGTGTAATTTTGTAAATTAGAATCTAAGGTTCAAAACACTTCGCGGTAAACTTCAGACGTAATTAGTACAACCCGCCTAACTAGGTCTAAATCAAAGTGTGTGTGGTTGTTTGAGTGTGTGTGACAGGTGAGAGAGATCATGTGTGTATGTGTGAGGGAGATGGTAGGACTTTTGTGTGTGGCTAAAAATCATTTGAGATAAGTATGCCATCCTCATATACATTTCTCTTCCTTCTTATATCCAGCTCATATCCACATTTCATCCCCCTCTTATCCACCTCACACCCACTTTATACCCACCTCTTATTCATCTCATTCAAATTAGCATACTTTGTATAATTTCTAACCAGCGAAGACAAACCGGAAGTAATCACTCCGGTTTCAAACTGTAAGAACATTAAAATTTCTTTTAGTATAAATAGCAAGTCGTCAAATGTTCACACAGCCGTAGAAGTGATACGTGTTACAAGTTGGCGTTCAAAATTGTAAAAGTGTTCGCATTTTTATTATTCTAGGTTTTCTTTTATTTCAAATGGTTCAATAACCGCAGAGCTCTTTTTTTTTCCATTACTTTTTGTTTTAATGATTGGGCTGTTCGAGCACGCCAATCACTTAAAAATATACCGACTATTATACGCTTTTCCATGCATGGAAAGTAAATTTAAACATTTCTGCTACACCCTTTAAAGAAAAGAAGAGTCAAGCTTTAATGTCACAGTCAAGGGCAAGATTTTCCACGTTTGATGCATCCAATGAGAGTGCAACATTGTGCGCAATGAAGGCAAGCGAAAAGATGGCATCGGGAAATACTAGGCGTCATATCGGGTTTTCCCAACTTCTATAAACTGCAAAAGGAAGTGTAACAATTGCCCAAGGGCGGGTACGCTGACCAACACTATTAGCTGGATTAGGAGTCTGTTTACTGTTCTAAGAGGTTGTAGGTGTCACGTTTACCTTGGAAATAAGCCCTTATAAAAATAACATGGTCTATTTTAAGTAACTCCGCTAGTCTGCTGATACCTTCTAATCTAAGGGCACATTGTCTGGAGAAAAAGATATTTTTTTTATTGCTACACAGTTTAAGGTTATACGTTTTAATGGCTGAAAAACTAAATGCAAATTTTAAAAATAAGTTTTATTATATGCGCTTGGAATGTGCTTAAATTATCCCTCTCAGTGTTTCTCAAAATGGTTGTCTTTGACCCAAAACCAGTACAGGAACCTTCCATTGACTCTTGACTTTCATTCACTGATGACTTTCATTGACTGATGACTTTCATTGACTGATGACTTTCATTGACTGATGACTTACATTGACTGATGACTTCTATTGGCCGTTGTTTTGCATCAAGTTTCATCCGATGCCATAAAGGTTACTTTTTATCGCCGAAAACTTTCGACGTCTCAACAATCTCCGATTGGTCCCAATGAAGCCAATGAAAACGGTTCAAGTACGTCACTTGTAGTTTGAAAACGAAAATTGATAGCTCTCAAGATCTCGCCACAAATCTCGCCGACCGGGAAGACGAACTATTTTTTAATGTGCTGACGTTTTTCTGAGTGCTACCCTCGGGACTGGTTAGTGGCCGGAAACAGGGTAGGGTTGGAGAGGAGCAGGATGTGCAGTTTGAAGAAGTAACAGTTGCCTCCCCTGTTTCCCTCATTACCCCCCACCCCAACCACGAACACCAATTCCACCCCCTCTAAATTTCTTTTATGGTACTTGTACAGAAGTGTTAAATTGCGTGAGCTTTTAAGAGACGTACGAATGAGAATCTAGATCACTTGTGGTCTCAGACCCAATATATAAATAGGAGCCAGTGTTAAAGCTGCACGTGAAGACTTTCTTAGAAACATAGACCGGAAGCAACTTTAGCTGTTGAAACAAGTTTCAATTCCTTTTACTCGTTATTGTATAAATGTTTAAAAAATTCATCTTTAATTGTACTTCGTTTCAAAACGTATGCCATAAAAAAATCATTAACACTTGTTGTTACTCACATTCCTAATTTAAAAGCTTGTCATGTTGATTTGTAAAGGAGTATATGAAAAAAAAAGGGGGGGGGGCGAGGAAGGAAATAAAGGTTTGGAAAATAAGACAATATGTTACAATGGAATATAATACAGTATGACACACTATACCATAAGATATTAAGTCGTATTGGAATATAAGACATTCTGTCAATATGGAATATGAGACAATCTGTCACAATGAAATACAAGGCAATCTGTCACAATGGAATATGAGACAAACTGTCACAATGGAATATAATACCAAAAAAACACAATGAAATATAAGACAATATGTCACAATGAAATATGAGACAATAGGTTTCAATATAAGACAATAGGTTACAATATAAGACAATAGGTTACAATATAAGACTATAGGTTACAATATAAGACAATAGGTTTCAATATAAGACTATAGGTTTCAATATAAGACAATAGGTTACCATATAAGACAATAGGTTTCAATATAAGACTATAGGTTTCAATATAAGACAATAGGTTTCAATATAAGACAATAGGTTACAATATAAGACAATAGATTTCAATATAAGACTATAGGTTTCAATATAAGACAATAGGTTACAATATAAGACAATAGGTTTCAATATAAGGCTATAGGTTTCAATATAAGACAATAGGTTTCAATATAAGACAATAGGTTACAATATAAGACAATAGATTTCAATATAATACTATAGGTTACAATATAAGACAATAGGTTACAATATAAGACAATAGGTTTCAATATAAGACTATAGGTTTCAATATAAGACAATAGGTTTCAATATTAGACAATAGGTTACAATATAAGACAATATATTTCAATATAATACTATAGGTTACAATATAAGACAATAGGTTACAATATAAGGCAATACCTTA
Organism: Radix auricularia; assembly: GCA_002072015.1. NCBI lineage: Eukaryota > Metazoa > Mollusca > Gastropoda > Lymnaeidae > Radix > Radix auricularia. Next base: position 167,865 of record MUZC01004438.1, on the reverse strand, counting down.
CAATAGAAAACAATAGCTTACAAAAGAAGACAATAGCTTACAATGTAAGATATAGGTTACAATATAAGACAATAGGTTACAATATAAGGCAATACCTTACAATAGAAAACAATAGCTTACAAAATAAGACAATAACTTACAATGTAAGAAATAGGTTTCAATATAAGACAATAGGTTACAATATAAGGCAATACCTTACAATAGAAAACAATAGCTTACAAAAGAAGACAATAGCTTACAATGTAAGAAATAGGTTTCAATATAAGACAATAGGTTACAATATAAGGCAATACCTTACAATAGAAATTAATATCTTACAAAAGAAGACAATAGCTTACAAAAGAAGACAATAGCTTACAAAAGAAGACAATAGCTTACAATATAAGACAATAGCTTACAATAGAAGACAATAGCTTACAATAGAAGACAATAGCTTACAATAGAAGACAACAGGTTACAGTGTTGCTCAGTTCCAAACCAACATCTTGACAGAGCAACTATAGCTAGTAAGAGATTTTTAAAATACAACATTTCCAGATTAATCATTCTTTCAACACCAACATTAAATCATATTAGCAGCCCACTAGTCATTGTTATTCTGTATCCGCCCCTGGGTGTACACGTAGTTGGTGAAGAGGTCGTTGAAATAAATTATTCAGTAGAGCTCCTTCAGGAACTGGTCACTTTGAATTTTGCCGACGCTTTGTGGAAATACTAATGACGAAATATTCACTTATCGATTATTGTATTCCACCTACGATTACATTCGGAGCCGAGTGACGTTACGGGGCAGTAAACTAACCAATTTGCTAAGTAATCGAATACATTTTAAGGACTTGTTTTCATCATTGATATGAGCATCTAACGATGCCACTTTAAATGAACTCTTATGGAATTATAAATATTGGCTGCTAATTTCGGCGTGGAAATTTTTCGCTTATATTCAATTTATAATTCTTGCAACTTTGACATTTTAGCACCAGATAAGATCATGAATATGCATTATAACATCTCTTTCATATTATTTTCAAAAATCGCTTTCAGATCCTATTTTTCAGAAACCCATTGGCAAAACTGGTTTGTCATTCCAGCCTTTGTGAATTATATAGAGATGATTTCGGTCAGTTCCTAGTTTCTTATTCCGGGATAAAAATGCACGTGTCATATTAAATACAGTTGATGTATGTCTTTGAGCAGGCAGGGAGATCATCAAAGACTTTTCTATTCTCGACTTCTTCTCCTTGTGAGAATCACAGTCGGTACAAAAATAAATGTTACTGTAGACTGGGGCAAGGATAAATTTGCTCAAGTGGAAACCTGTATCTCAGTCAGCCCCCACCCCCCCAATTAATGTAGTTAACAATGTTTTGTGGACATTTGAATAACACACAAGAAAACACCAGATGCAGTTCAAAACAAATATTCTGATTAGTTTGATTTTGATTAATTATTGGCTGGTTAAGGTATCCTTCACAACTTTTTCTTAGCACTGTTTTAGGCTCTTCTGAAGCCAATTAAATTTACTCTCGACTAAGGCTGTGAATTTTGCTGAAAAATGCTGCCCGGGTACCCGTCCAAATTTCAAAAGGTTACCCGGGTTACCTGTTCGAAACATCGCACAATTTCCCCGTCACGACCGCTATACAATGCTACCTAGCCACCTTGCATGCACCTCAATTCTCACAGTAGCGACTCGGCTGACGACCATAAATTATGTCACGCGATTTTGGCCGATTCCCCCGCCCCTTCCTCGTCACAAAAGTGTAGACCTCCTCTATAATGACGTCACAAAGATTTGCGCGCCCCCCCCCCCATTAAAAGCCGTACTTCCTTTTTTGAAAATGACCTGTGTCTTATTATTCATGGTCTTATTGTCACTAAAGTTTGTATTAAATGTCAAATTAAACTCTAAAATCGATACACGCGTAAATCCATGTAAAACGTCATTAAATAAATTGTAAGCCATCAAATATTTAAGTGCAAATTTTAAAACACATCCACCCCTCTCGTCACAAATGTGTGACCCCCTAGTTCGTTAGGTTCAAAACGCCATTTATGGATGGTCTCTATTACCCATTTTACACTGTTAGTAACTATTTAATTTGTAAACCTTAAATACTGACAAACTTGTACGCATTATCAACATCAGTTTTTCTAGGTCAACACGTGTTAATGGACACAAGAAACACAAGCGAATTCAAGAAGTGTGGGTTATATGAGTGAATGGAGGAGAAAGAGGGGGGTAGATAAACAACATTAGCTAATATCAATCGCCGTATTTCAAAGCTAAGTTTTTTTCATCTGTATGCAGTCAATCATTTTTTTTTTTTGGCAGAGAAATTTTGTTTTCCTTATATGATTATTTTAAGAGCCCAAACCTTTTTTTTTGTTTTTTCTATTTCTATTTCACGTTGAAAGAAAAACGATGTAGCACAGTACACTGTAGTTTGTTGGGACCGTATTTTATTTCCCGTTGACAGATATTCTCCTTAAATGTACTTCACAGCGCATATTTCAAACAAACATTTTCATTTGATAATCGTTTCGAGAGCCACAATGTAAACGGAAAAAAAAAATTCGAATTGGAGCCGGCCTCCGTTAATATAGACATTGAAGCTACATTTTCACGAGCACCCGAGCGGATTTTAACAACCCGGGTAATCACATGGCAACGGGTACCTGGGTCAAGGGTACCCGTTGACAGGCCTACTCTCGACCCAATGTTTTCAATAACTCAATCTGTCGGACTTACCTCACCACACGCACACAAGAAAGGCGTTCACTTTTTGTACAGATAAAAGTTTTTAAATTATTTTCTTTTGAGCGTCTTAGAGGCAGCTCAAAATTATAATTTAAAACAACAACAACAAACAAAAAACACGAAATCAGATTCCAGATCTAGAAATTAACCTTGACTGGAAGTTCGCCTTGTCAGCCCTACCCACCCAACATCAGCATTACGTCAAATAACCCACCCAACATTAACAGTACTTGCAAATATCAACAACAATAAACAAATGTTAATCACTCAATGTTACGAAACTTAACACTAGTAGTTATTGCAACTTACCGTTGAGAATTTCGTTGCCAACTTTTATGTAGGTTTTTCTTTCCTGTAAGATCTAATGACAACTGTTAGTACGAATGCTATAGAGTAGTGTGGGGCGTTAGATACATAATTTAAAAAATGCATTCTTATGGTGTCAAGTAGAGATATTTCTCAAATGGGAATATTAAATAAGCTGCCTTGTATTTTTTTAAAAATGGATATGGCTAACAACTTCATGAGGTAAAAAAAAGAAATGTTTCATATTAACGACATTTTCATACTCACAATTTATGTATTATATAATAACGACATTTTCATACTCTCGGTTAAATTGTTTTATAATAATGACATTTTCATACTCTCGGTTAAATTGTTTTATAATAATGACATTTTCGTACTCTAGGTTAAATTGTTTTATAATAACGACATTTTTGTACTCTCAGTTAAATTGTTTTCAATTTCACTTAACATAACATGACGCTGTGGTTGTTACTTCAAATGGAAAACGTCAATAATAGATAATACTTCCTGTCGGGGGCGAATAACTGAATGAAAGAGCAGAACTCTCTAAGCCTTTGACTTTCCCTCTTTTAAAACATTATACAAAACTGTTTCACTGAATTTGTCGTTACGTATATTTGTTATGGATATTACACAACTAAATATATTATAAACAATATAAAACCCGAGGTCAAGCACTCACTGTTTGGTTGTCTGTCTCCGTAACGCTGAGGGACATAGTACAACAGTCCATAGCAGTTTAAAAAGCGTGTAATGTTTCTCGCCGTCAAATATTATATCACGTCATTATCTTTGAGGTTATATTTTAATTTTGGAAAAGTGAATGATGTAAAAAAAAATAAATTACAAAATACGAGTATTTAGAATTATAAAATACTTTTACTACATTTCAGGAAGTTAAATATTTCGTATTTATCAAATGAGCTACTTGGGCTTTTGAAAAAAGTGGGCGCCCTAAGGCACCCTAAAACCCTCAGTATATCAGAAAGATGAAATGTAACTAAAGCTTTCAATCACGTGTGAAACCATAGAGTTCATCCTGAGCGCTATTAAAAGGAAATCCTGGGAAAAGTATTCTCTTTAACTCTTCCTCCTGTGAAGATCTACTGACATTGTTAGCATCTCTACTGACAATGTTAGCATCTCTACTGACAATGTTAGTATCTCTACTGACAATGTTAGCATCTCTACTGACAATGTTAGCATCTCTCCTGACAATAGCATCTCTACTGACAATGTTAGCATCTCTACTGACAAAAGCATCTCTACTGACGATGTTAGCATCTCTACTGACAATGTTAGCATCTCTACTGACAATGTTAGCATCTCTACTGACATAGTTAGCATCTCTACTGACATTGTTAGCATCTCTACTGACAATGTTAGCATCTCAACTAACTGACAATGTTAGCATCTCTACTGACAATGTTAGCATCTCTACTGACAATGTTAGCATCTCTACTGACAATGTTAGCATCTCTACTGTCAATGTTAGCATCTCAACTAACTGACAATGTTAGCATATCTACTGACAATGTTAGCATCTCTACTGACAACGTTAGCATCTCTACTGACAATGTTAGCATCTCTACTGACAATGTTAGCATCTCTACTGACAATGTTAGCATCTCTACTGACAATGTCTGACAATGTTAGCATCTCTACTGACAATGTTAGCATCTCTACTGACAATGTTAGCATGCATCTCTACTGACAATGTTAGCATCTCTACTGACAATGTTAGCATCTCTACTGACAATGTTAGCATCTCAACTAACTGACAATGTTAGCATCTCTACTGACAATGTTAGCATCTCTACTGACAATGTTAGCATCTCTACTGACAATATTAGCATCTCTACTGACAATATAAGCATCTCTACTGACAATGTTAGCATCTCTACTGACAATGTTAGCATCTCTGACAATATTAGCATCTCTACTGACAATATTAGCATCTCTACTGACAATGTTAGCATCTCTGACAATGTTAGCATCTCTACTGACAATGTTAGCATATCTACTGACAATATTAGCATCTCTACTGACAATGTTAGCATCTCTAATGACAATGTTAGCATCTCTACTGACAATAACATCTCTACTGACAATAGCATCTCTACTGACAATAGCATCTCTACTGACAATAGCATCTATACTGACAATAGCATCTCTACTGACAATGTTAGCATCTCTACTGACAATAGCATCTCTACTGACAATAGCATCTCTACTGACAATAGCATCTCTAATGACAATGTTAGCATCTCTACTGACAATGTTAGCATCACCACTGACAATGTCAGAATCTCTACTGACAATGTTAGCATCTCTACTGACAATGTTAGCATCTCTACTGACAATGTTAGCATCTCTACTGACAATGTTAGCATCTCTACTGACAATGTTAGCATCTCTACTGACAATGTTAGCATCTCTGACAATATTAGCATCTCTACTGACAATGTCAGCATCTCCACTGACAATAGCATCTCTACTGACAATGTTAGCATCTCCACTGACAATGTTAGCATCTCTACTGACAATGTTAGCATCTCTACTGACAATGTTAGCATCTCTACTGACAATGTTAGCATCTCTACTGACAATGTTAGCATCTCTGACAATGTTAGCATCTCTACTGACAATAGCATCTCTACTGAAAATGTTAGCATCTCTACTGACAATAGCATCTCTACTGACAATGGCATCTCTACTGACAATGTTAGCATCACTACTGACAATGTTTGCATCTCTACTGACAATAGCATCTCTACTGACAATAGCATCTCTACTGACAATGTTAGCATCACTACTGACAATATTTGCATCTCTACTGACAATAGCATCTCTACTGACAATAGCATCTCTACTGACAATGTTAGCATCTCTGACAATATTAGCATCTCTACTGACAATGTTAGCATCTCTACTGACAATAGCATCTCTACTGACAATGTTAGCATCTTCACTGACAATGTTAGCATCTCTACTAACAATAGCATCTCTACTGACAATAGCATCTCTACTGACAATGTTAGCATCTCTACTGACAATGTTAGCATCTTCACTGACGATGTTACCATCTCTACTGACGATGTTAGCATCTCTACTGACAATGTTAGCATCTCTACTGACAATGTTAGCATCTCTACTGACAATAGCATCTCTACTGACAATAGCATCTCTACTGACAATAGCATCTCTACTGACAATAGCATCTCTAATGACAAAGTTAGCATCTCTACTGACGATGTTAGCATCTTCACTGACAATAGCATCTCTACTGACAATAGCATCTCTACTGACAATAGCATCTCTACTGACAATAGCATCTCTAATGACAAAGTTATCATCTCCACTGACAATATTAGCATCTCGACTGACAATATTAGCATCTCTAATGACAATGTTAGCATCTTCACTGACAATCTCTACTGAGAGTGGCTAGATTTCCCGCAGTCAATGAAACATCGTCCATTCCAAGGTCAGTGTGATAACCTTCCTGCCTAAAATGAGATCCCTCTATGGACCCCACCCGTGGACATCGGTTGCCCTTGTAATGGACATTATCGATGGTAACTATGTTTAAAGAGAGGACAATGTTATTTACAGAGCTGACCATTAGAACGTGTCCAGCACTTTAGCCGGCTGGACGGGAAGTGTTCTTGGACATTGAATTTTTTTCTTCTTCTTGTTTTGTGATAGGAATGATTTCAAACTGTTTAATTGGTGTGACATAAACTCTGTATCTGGCTGTCTGTTTATTATATTGGTGCCATATGTCTGTGTTTGACTACCTGTTTATTCTATTGGTGCCATATGTCTGTGTTTGACTACCTGTTTATTCTATTGGTGCCATATGTCTGTGTTTGGCTACCTGTTTATTCTATTGGTGCCATATGTCTGTTTCTGGCTGTCTGTTTATTCTATTGGTGCCATATGTCTGTATCTGGCTGTCTGTTTATTCTATTGGTGCCATATGTCT
>MUZC01004438.1:97833-127249 GCA_002072015.1 Radix auricularia | reverse complement strand
GTCATCCGCCGCCGGTCCGTGGGTCATCCGCTGCCGGTCCGTGGGTCATCCCCCGCCGGTCCGTGGGTCATCCGCTGCCGGTCCGTGGGTCATCCCCCGCCGGTCCGTGGGTCATCCGCTGCCGGTCTGTGGGTCATTTGCTGCTGGTCCGTGGGTCATCCCCCGCCGGTCCGTGGGTCATCCGCTGCCGGTCCGTAGATGTTTTCCAGAAAGGATAGAAAAATATAATTATAATCCTCCATTTAAAGACATTAGTACCAACCCAAAAGAACATGTCAATTTTTCTGCAATGGGTACATAAAGTTTTTTTTTTTAATAATACGTTTCCCACCATTTCAGTACAGGTAAAATAGTTCATCGGTCCCTGAAGCTATGTAAAGCATCCTGCCGGTCCGACATAATGACGGGCTTGAGAAGCACTGGTCAAAGATAACTGTGTTTCTTTTATGGAATTCATTATTTTTAACTTGCAAAGTAATTTATTCATTTACTAGGGTATCACCCTTCAAGAATGACGAAAATTTTCAAAATAAATATATTTCTGTTGCAAACTATTTATTTTGAATAAATGTTCATCAGAAGAAAAACAATTGTTTAAAATAAAAATTTCATTTATATTATTATTTTTTTTTAAATTCATTTATTTTCAAATTAACAATTTTATGCGGATGTTCGAAAAGAATTATTTTTGGTGCGCTGCTTTCTAAAATTGTTGGCGTCACGGACGGGACGGACGGGACATAGATTGCAAATTATGTATAATGATTATGTGTATTGATTTCTTTTTCAAATAAGTATTCGATTCATGAACAAAACTCTAGACCATAAGCATTCTATCAAGCTTAGCACTCTCCTTATCTGATGAACTGTGTCAAGACACATCCTCAACATATGAGCTTAGCACTCTCCTTATCTGATGAACTGTGTCAAGACACCTCCACATATGAGCTTAGCACTCTCCTTATCTGATGAACTGTGTCAAGACACCTCCACATATGAGCTTAGCACTCTCCTTATCTGATGAACTGTGTCAAGACACATCCTCCACATATGAGCTTAGCACTCTCCTTATCTGATGAACTGTGTCAAGACAACTCCACATATGAGCATAGCACTCTCCTTATCTGATGAACTGTGTCAAGACACATCCTCAACATATGAGCTTAGCACTCTCCTTATCTGATGAACTGTGTCAAGACACCTCCACATATGAGCTTAGCACTCTCCTTATCTGATGAACTGTGTCAAGACACCTCCACACATGAGCTTAGCACTCTCCTTATCTGATGAACTGTGTCAAGACACCTCCACCACACATGGCACTTTCCACGTTTTCCACGCTCAATTTACCACAAATTTTTTTTAAAAAATGATAATCTAAGATTTGCCGTCTTGTCGCAAGTTCATTAATTATTTATTGACATTGCGCAATTTTTGCCTGTAAATTATCGATTTTCTGCTTCTCTGGTTTTATGTGCTTCATGTACATCTAGAATGTCTGAACAAACATATCATGCATGCAAAATATCGTTGCAAACAGATCTTGCACGCAAAATATCGTTGCGGTGCCAGCAATCAGCTAAGGTTTAAAGTGATGAACTTGTACATCATTCACTCTAAGATGACCGTGGTACAGAACATCTAGTCAAACATTGCTATTAGTGATATCATCAGTCCATAGCTATGGTAGTATACAATGATATCATCATTCCATAGCTATGGTAGTATACAATGATATCATCATTCCATAGCTATGGTAGTATACAATGATATCATCAGTCCAGAGCTATGGTAGTATACAATGATATCATCATTCCATAGCTATGGAAGTATACAATGATATCATCAGTCCATAGCTATGGAAGTTTACAATCAGAGAGATTCTTGTGTGCCTTAAAAAAATGTATACATCCATTAATTTCATTGATGCCCCTAATTCATTTAGTCACTAGAAATGAACTCATTAAATCGTCACCGATTTCTTCCTACCGAAATAATCGAGTTCAAATTTTAAAATCCACAAACCTGACAATGACCCAAGCGTCCACACACATTGGAGTCCAGTCTTGACCAGTGGTCACTATTATTCAATTAACTACTTACTATTTTATATGGGATACATTAGAAACACAACAACCCCGTTCTCTATCCAGATGGAAAACCTTGTGATTTCTGTCACCGTGTCACAGCTTGAAATATGGCCCCTTGTATGGGTGCCATAAACACGTCTGTCGGCTGACCACTAACGGCCCATAATGATATGGTCTCATGGTCAGACGACACCAAACACTTGCTTCTGCCGAAACACTGGTTGGATTTATTTGGTGGGGTTGTAAACAGAGACTGGGCAGTTGTGTGTACAAGTACACTGTTAGATGGGCAGTTGTGTGTACAAGTACACTGGGTCAGTGGGCAGTTGTGTGTACAAGTACACTGGTCAATGGGCAGTTGTGTGTACAAGTACACTGTTAGATGGGCAGTTGTGTGTACAAGTACACTGGGTCAATGGTCAGTTGTGTGTACAAGTACACTGGGTCAGTGGGCAATTGTGTATACAAGGACACTGGTCAATGGGCAGTTGTGTGTACAAGTACACTGGGTCAATGGTCAGTTGTGTGTACAAGTACAACAGTCAATGGTCAGTTGTGTGTACAAGTAAACCAGTCAATGGTCAGTTGTGTGTACAAGTAAACCAATCAATGGTCAGTTGTGTGTACAAGTAGACCAGTCAATGTTCAGTTGTGTGTACAAGTACACTGGGTCAATGGGCAGTTGTATGTTCAAATACACTGGGTCAATGTCAGTTGTATGTTCAAATACACTGGGTCAATGGGCAGTTGTATATTAAAATACACTGGGTCAATGAGCAGTTGTGTGTACAAGTACACTAGTTAATTGTAAGTTGTGTGTACAAGTACAATATTAAATGTGCAGTTGTGTGTACAATAATAATTACAATGTTAAATGGGCAGATGTGTGTACAATAATAATTACAATGTTAAATGGGCAGATGTGTGTGCAATAATAATTACAATGTTAAATGGGAAGATGTGTGTGCAATAATAATTACAATGTTAAATGGGCAGTTGTGTGTACAATAATAATTACAATGTTAAATGGGCAGATGTGTGTACAATAATAATTACAATGTTAAATGGGCAGATGTGTGTACAATAATAATTACAATGTTAAATGGGCAGTTTTGTGGATTAGTACACCCGATAATAAGAGATATAATAGCTTATATAATGTGTATAATAAGTTAGTATTATTTCTCGGATAGTTCAGTAGAATAGTTTCTAAGTAGTTAGATCAGATAAATAGGTTAACTGACAGCTTAGTCCAATTGGTCAGTTATAGTGGACGAGAGTGGGTGGGGGTATAACTACACCACCGACCAGTTCTGTAACAATATGTTCTACAGTAGTCTACAGAACCCTATCTTTGATATTTTGCCTTGTTTAACTCTAACCAGTGTATTTAGATGTGGAGCGATTGACTTATAAAATACTTCCATTTCCTCATTTAAGAGCATCTCTATCCTAATATTACTGTGGGCTCGTTGAAGTATCCTTTCGTTTAAAACATTTTTTTACAGATATTTCTCATGAATTTTGTTGTTATTGCTTGGAAGCTTTTGCCACAATTCTGACATTTTTTTTCCCCGGAAAGACGAATATTTGTGTGAATTTTTTGAACAATTGATATGCAGGTGGAGTTAAGAACAAAGAATAATGGGATTTAGCTTGTTTAGTACGGTTTTATGCTGGATGTGACAGGATTTAACTGTATTAGGGTGCGGTAGGATATGATGAACGAGTAGAGAGGACTCATCGCAACTTGATTTTTAGGTATGCCATGTAGTTATGACATGAAGATATGGCATAGCAATATGACATTTACATGAAAAATGTACTTCATACTTGTCTAAGTACTATAAGTGCAAAAGTACTCCAGCATTGATCAACAATCCAAAGATTTCATTTTATTGATTACTAACTTCCCGTAGAAAATCTGCTGTGGTCGCCGCTAGTCAAGACTTGAATATCAGTATAATTCTTATTGATCACTACATCATTGACAGGGGCGGAACTGAAGAGTACTTATCCAGTGTCGGCGAAATGAGGAAGATGAGTCAGAAATAGACATTTTATCAATATATGTATATGGGACATACAAGGCATTTCCTTTGCAGCGACATAATGCTGAAGTCTTAAACATTCGTGCTTGATTAGGGGGCGTCCATAAAGTACGTCACGCTCCAGAGGGGGGAGGGGGTGTAAGAAAGTGTGACAGTTTGTGACGGGGGAGGGGTGTCCGGCCACGTGTGACGTCACGGTGTTTTTGGTTAAATTTTTATTATTTTATTAATAAAAAATATATTTTTGTACGAAAGTGTGACATACTTTAGGGGGGGTTCCGAGATTTGTGACNCCCCAAGATAAAAGAGAAGTATCAATTTGGGAATTTCTGCATTTCTTTTAACCTTGGGGTACATTTTTAGTACCGAAAATCATTCAGTTTTATATCTAAAGACGAATATATTTACATACCTTTACATCTACAGTATTTTTTTTAATTTATCATTTATAAAGGTTGAATGAGGTCTACAATCTTTTTTTTAGAAATGCCTTGGTTCTTATGAACTTGACATTTTCTTGTCAGTCACCGACCTAAGCTCCGCCCCCGCTGTCATGACATCATACCAAATAATAATGCGCTCCAAAATGTAGGCTTTTAGTAATTTACTTTTCATTTTCTTATTAGTAACAACTTTGAAACAACCAATGAAGTTTATACATCTAAAGTACGTTCATTGATTGGTGGTTATTTCTGTAGTTTTTAAATCTAGAATACGTTCATTGATTGGTGCTTATTTCTGTACGAAATGAAAAGCTTGAATTGCTGTCGCCTTTCAGTACACTGTCGTTGATTTCTATTTTTTTTTCTAATCAAATAAAAAGATATTCTTGTCGTCACGTCTCATCTTACAACTGTATCCGTGTGATCCATGTTAAAGCCATTTTTGAAAGTGCCGCTCGTTTTGTTTGCACCCCATTCGTGTAAAGGATAATCCACGGGATTATCGGTGTTGATGTTAAGTGACCCAGCTTTGATAAATCTGCATAAAGTCTGTCTCGTATGTCTGTGCTATTCGATCTGCGTGTAGCACTCGCTGGGGTGGGGGGAAGGGGGCTGCAAGGTCATGCCATCCACCTGGTACAAGTGTTCTTCCTAATGAGTACTCTGGGTGGAGTGAGCTATCAAGTGAACTATTTGGCTAAAGGTATCACCTAGTTGGCTAAAGGTATCACCTAGTTGGCTAAAGGTATCACCTAGTTGGCTAAAGGTATCACCTAGTTGGCTAAAGGTATCACCTATTTGGCTGAAGCTATCACCTATTTGGCTAAAGGTATCAACTATTTGGCTAAAGGTATCAACTATTTGGCTAAAGGTATCACCTATTTGGCTAAAGGTATCACCTATTTGGCTGAAGCTATCAACTATTTGACTAAAGGTATCAACAATTTGGATAAGCTATCACCTATTTGGCTAAAGGTATCAACTATTTGGCTAAAGGTATCACCTAGTTGGCTGAAGCTATCAACTATTTGGCTAAAGGTATCACCTAGTTGGCTGAAGCTATCAACTATTTGGCTAAAGGTATCAACTATTTGGCTAAAGCTATCAACTATTTGGCTGAAGCTATCAACTATTTGGCTAAAGGTATCACCTATTTGGCTAAAGGTATCACCTATTTGGCTGAAGCTATCACCTATTTGGCTAAAGGTATCAACTATTTGGCTGAAGGTATCAACTATTTGGCTATAGGTATCAACTATTTGGCTAAAGGTATCAACTATTTGGCTAAAGCTATCAACTATTTGGCTAAAGCTATCGACTATTTGGCTAAAGCTATCAACTATTTGGCTAAAGGTATCACCTAGTTGGCTGAAGCTATCACCTATTTGGCTAAAGGCATCACCTATTTGGCTGAAGCTATCAACTATTTGACTAAAGGTATCAACAATTTGGATAAGCTATCACCTATTTGGCTAAAGCTATCAACTATTTGGCTAAATTTATCAACTATTTGGCTAAAGGTATCAACTATTTGGCTAAAGGTATCAACTATTTGACTTAAGCTTTCAACTATTTGGCTAAAGGTATCAACTATTTGGCTAAAGCTATCAACTATTTGGCTAAAGCTATCGACTATTTGGCTAAAGCTATCAACTATTTGGCTGAAGCTATCAACTTTTTGGCTGAGGATATCCGAAGATTTCCTAAATGTCATGTAATTCCTGACCTCTCTATGTAAGTCTCACATTTTCCTATGTGCCTCACGATGACGATGATACGCACCAACTGTTAATACATAGTTTCATTATGCCCCATGGTAACTGTCAGTACATATGCAATGTCACATGGTAATTCTAAGCACAAATGCTGTATGTAATACGACTAAATTAAGTACTATGTAAATGTCATATGACAACTTTAAGTGACTATTCAAAATCTCACATAACTGTAATATGCCAAATGTCAAATTACATCTTCAAATGCATATGTCGAATTTCACATGACAAACGCGGTTGCATATGCATAATGTCACATGACACATAAGCATCTCGTGCCGATGACGGGCCCATGACACGCAGCAGTGACATCTTGGCCTTGAATCATCAACGCTTTCACCAATAGTCGATAGTTGCCTCACCAGTGAATCAATTCACCACCGCTAGCGAGCACAGACCATCATTTGCTCTGAACCATAGAAATCTTGAAATGAAGTTTAAAGGCCACGCACTAATGAACTGTTCCGCTACTCGACGACAGACTTAGAATGAAATCTATCGATTTGTTGGTGTTTGTAGCAGTGATCATTTCTAGAATTGGTTTGCTGGGAGTGTGGTCAAAGAGCAGAGGGTTGCGAAGTTACTCGTGGGTGCGGACGAGGCGAACGCGAGTCGCGTATGTAGCAGATGGGTCTCTACTGCTCACCTTGTGTTAGCATGCATGGGGAGTGGGGTGGGGGCGCGGGGCGCAAATAACATGCTAGATCAGTGTGACCACCTTACGGATGAAAAAAACCAGGGAAAAACTTGTAGGTGGCATCAAACATTGGATATCATTACATGTCGGAGTGTTTGGGGGAGGACCTGTCAGCAGGATGAATACACGGGAGGATGAGGAGGAAGACTTTATGTGAGTACAACATTTAACTTACACGTTTAAGAGTTTGGTGGTGTAAGTAAAACATTTAACTTTCATGTGTAAGCGTTTCGCGGTGTAAGTAAAACAGTTAACTTACACATCAGAGTCATTTGTGCTCTTGTGACTGCGACTTTCGGCGCGCATCTTCCCTTCAGTAATTTCTCGATTCAGTAATCGAAGTGCATATCTGATGAATTGTTCCAGCGATCTGGGATAATTGTTATCAAGAAATTAGAGCGAGCTGTTCACTCTACAGGGGCGGCGCCTGTTGTCAAAGTGTCCCATTGATGAGGCTGCTAGCTGAATGCATGGCTGCACATTTAAGTGATGTATGGGGGTGGGGCTGGCGGGGCATGAATAGGTCTGAGCGGTTTGTGACACTAGCAGAAGTGGTCGGTGTGATAAAGATCTTGTTGTGTTGGTCGAGTCATGTGTGAGTATGTTGTTTTACATGGGAATCAATTGTTCCATATGTGTTTATGGTGTTTCGTATGTGAGTTATATGTTCCGAATGTGAGTATGGTGTTTTCTTTGTCAGTCAAGTGTTTCATATGTAAGTCTGGTCTTACAAGTGTCAGGTGTTTCATATGTCACTCTATTAATGAGTTTATAAGAGTTAAAAGCCCCCATCCCTTTTTTTGCCGTACAAATATTTAGCCAATCGTTTTTTTCTTTCGTTTGTTAAAGTTACATGTCATCGTGGCAGCTACATTTCAGCTTGTCTGGTACATTCAAGCATGCCAGTTATATTTCAGCATGCCAATTATATTTCAGCATGCCAGTTATATTTCAGCATACCAGTTAGATTTCAGGATACCAGTTATATTTCAGCATACCAGTTACATTTCAGCTTAGGTCCCATAACTACTACAAATCTTAACATTGAACAAAACCATCTCTACATCAGGCCCAATACCATTCTCTCCCCTCCCGTCTCTTATCTTCTTCAGTATCTAATCACTGGCCACTATTGTATCACTTCGAGGCTTTTGTTCATAAATATTTAAATATACCCAAGAATAGAACATTCCAGATGTATCAAGAGGGATCAAATTACCAGTTGCCAACCAGATATGAGTAATGGTCAAGGCCGTGGCAGTTTGTAACGATCATTTATCTCAGGAACTGCTCTTAGGGTGTTCCATAGCCACTCTAGTGGGCTAGCCACACTGTAGAAACCCTGATCTGTGTACATTAAATGCCCCATAGTGTCGTAAATTAATTGCCCTATCGTTTTTTATGTTAATTGCCCCATAGTTTCCTTTGTTAAATGCCCCATAGTTTTTTTTTACATTAATTGCCCCATCATTTCCTACATTAATTGCCCCATAGTTTCCTATGTTAAATGCCCCATAGTTTCTTTCATACATTAATTGCCCCATCGTTTCGGAATGAGCAGAATCATTGTTGTCATGTTCAGCATTATTGCAGGCGATCGAATGTCTCTAAAGTCTGGTATGACAGCGGAGACACGCTTGTCAACGTTTTCTTACACGCACCTAACGTCTCGTAACCGTAAACACCTTCAAAAACTGTCACAGACAAAATCTCACTTTCGTGACTGCTGTACATTCCGCATAATTTTCAGTACCGTAATGTTTTACCTGACAACAACTTTGAATCTTCTCCGTGCATTCGTTCCTTCCATACATACTAGCAGGTTTGTTTGTTTTTTTTTAAATTTCAAAATAAAAGAACCGCTTTTCTTATGACGTCATTTACTTCCAAGCTTGGCGTTCAATAATCTCGAGGCCGCTCTTGACAATTATTTCTCAGGCTTTTAAGATTGACAATGAGTTAGAGTTACGGATAATATTTGCCTTTAACAATCTCAAGACGTAAACAATCTGATATTAATACACATCAGCATGAGCCGAACGTCCATCATTTCAAATGTCAGCGAGGTCCAGTAACAGGTCTTTAATGTCTCACCTTCTCGCACCCCAACACCAGTATAATTCCTTACACTGTCTTTAAGATGTGCGCACTTGTGTTTCCCTACGTTTAAAATTTGATTACCTGGTTGGGGCAAGTTAGTTATGTACAGATGTGTGGACAGGTGTGTTTACTGTTGTATGTACATACGTGAATGCAGGTGTGTTTACACGTGTGGACAGCTGTGTGTCCGTGTGTGTATATCTATATGATGTGAGTAGAAGTGTGTACATCTATGTCTACATAATGAGAGTAGAAGTGTGTACCGCTGTGCTTAAGTGTGTGTACAAGTGTGTACATCTATGTCTACATAATGTGAGTAGAAGTGTGTACAAATGTGTGTCCGTGTGTGTACATCTATGTCTACATAATGTGAGTAGAGGTGTGTACAACTGTGTGTCCGTGTGTGTACTTCTATGTCTACATAATGTGAGTAGGAGTGTGTACAACTGTGTGTCCGTGTGTGTACATCTATGTCTACATAATGTGAATAGAAGTGTGTACAACTGTGTGTCCGTGTGTATACATCTATGTCTACATAATGTGAATAGAAGTGTGTACAACTGTGTGTCCGTGTGTGTACATCTATGTCTACATAATGTGAGTAGAAGTGTGTACAACTGTGTGTCCGTGTGTGTACATCTATGTCTACATAATGTGAATAGAAGTGTGTACAACTGTGTGTCCGTGTGTGTACATCTATGTCTACATAATGTGAGTAGGAGTGTGTACAACTGTGTGTCCGTGTGTGTACATCTATGTCTACATAATGTGAGTAGAAGTGTGTACGGCTGTATGTACAGATGGCTCAATCCTATCCTACCGCCATCTCTCCTTCTTCAGGTGAACATGCATTTAAAGGCAACAAAAATTATTTTACTTTCTCGTGAAAGAACGTCCACTTTAATGTCGTCAATTTCTTTACACCAATTTTAAGTATATAATGAATTTTGTTTGTGTCTTTAGTGCTGTATGCCCAGGGTATGTCATACATTTCCGGTTCCAATGCTCCCGATATTTAGAAAGTAATATTTAAAAATTGTCATTACAACATTCATGTATGTTTTTGTAATAAATGTGTGTGTGTGTGTGTGTGTATGTCATTAGAGCAATGGAGAGACTCGTTTTTAACGTGTATCTGCACACGTCACAATGGCTGCCGTCTATAAACAAAAGTTTCCTTATCTGAGTAATAACGTAATCGATAACTTCATTTGTCTAGAATCTCGATGTTTCTGTTTCAAGTAGTTGTTCTGATACGTCACTTGGGGGCAAGTCTTGGGACTCGACTACCAGACTTTTAGCTCGTGGCATCGAATACCGAGACTCTGTCGAGTGTAAAAATGATCCAAGTTGGAAAAGATGGTCTCATTTGGTGGTTGCACCTGGTCTGTGTTGGTATAATAATAATAATAATAATAATAATAATAAAATGATCATTTATATAGCGCTGTATCCCAGCTAGGAGCCGGGCTCACAGCGCTTTACATGGAGATAACACTACATATATTAATTAAATAAACATTCATATCATACTATCTACATAAATGACAATACGTTATACATCAGCTACGTAAATCATTAAAAGAAATGTTGTTTCATTAATTTTCTAAATAAATTTTGAAAAGATGTGTCTTAAGTGCAGTCTTAAAGGACTTAGTAGTTGAAATACTGCGGATGTGTAATGGGAGAGAATTCCATTGTTTGGCTGCACAAAAAGAGAATGAGCTTTCGCCAAATGTTTTAGTTCTCGTCTTAGGAACACAAGATGGCTAAATTTGGTGGCCACACCTGGTCTCATCTCACAGCTGTGAACTTTGGTTGATCCGATGAGACAGAGCCGGGAATTCGCTAGCAGTTAGTCTGTCTTTTGTTGCTTTTCAATGCAGACACTGATATCTGTCTGATAGAACGAACACTTTCAATGAGTAATCTATTGACAATTGAGCTAGATACAAACAAGCTGTGTGTGTTCATGATGGCACACACAAACAACGCGTACTCAATCCATCTCCCTGCGACGTCACAGTTCAGCGTGTACTCAAGTACCTGCTACATTTATTCATTAATCCATTGTATACCGACTGTTGTATTTTCTAATTAATCTATTGTATACCGACTGTTGTATTTTCTAATTAATCTATTGTATACCGACTGTTGTATTTTCTAATTGATCCATTGTATACTGACTGTTGTATTTTCTAATTGATCCATTGTATACCGACTGTTGTATTTTATCATTAATCCCTTGTATACCGACTGTTGTATTTTCTCATTAATCCATTGTATACCGACTGCTGTATTTTATCATTAATCCATTGTATACCGACTGTTTTATTTTATCATTAATCCGACTGTATACCGACTGTTACTAAAGATAATTAACGGGAAACCCCACTTCTATAAACATACTTCTTCTTTGAAAGCCGTCTGCTGGGCCATGTTCTCATTCCACGAGCATCGGCCCTATCTCTGCCCCAGATTTCTTTTGGATTTTCCCCTTCTCTCTGTGCCGGGACTGTTCATCTTAAATGGGTGTGAGCCGAGGGACATTCTACGGGCGGCGTGGGGACATTCTAAACGGGGGAAATTGGAACATTACACTGATGTCATAGGGGAATTTTACAGGGAACGTGTGAACATTTAACAGGGAACATGGTTACCTGTCAAAGTTAGAATGGTGACTTTCTAGCTAGAACTTGATGACATTCTACCTACATAACTAATGACATATCCGTGTTGTGCGACTCCAGCGCTAGTCCTCAAGTCTTTTTATTTGAGGCTTCTTTCGTCAAAAGTTTGCAAACAATCTTCTTTGAAATGTTAAGTTACCGTATTAATGGGTCGTCAAGTCTCCAAAAGAGAAAACTCCGACCCAGCGTTAGTATTTTAAAATTGTGATCATGATGTGAATTACAGAGGTTAATGTCTCCCCTTAACCACACGTAGCAACCACACATCCACACAAATCCACTACAGATGTCCACACACCGTCGTTTCAGTCTCCTTAGTCTTTAAGTTTAATTATGTGTCATAATATTGCTCGTTGATGTCAACTTGTTACTATGAGCTTTTACAGTCAGAGCTTATATTTGTAGTTTGTAGTCATATCATTTCCCTCCGTCCGTCTTTCAGAGCCGATATTTGTATTCATATAATTCCCCCAGTCCGTTTTTCAGAGCTGATATTTGTAATAATATCATTTCCCTCTGTCCATCTTTCTGAGCTGATATTTGCAGTCATATCATTTCCATCCGTCCGTCTTTCAGAGCTGATATTTGCAGTCATATCATTTCCCTCTGTCCGTCTTTCAGAGCTGATATTTGCAGTTATATCATTTCCCTCCGTCCGTCTTTCAGAGCTGATATTTGTAGTCAATCAATTCCCTCCGTCCGTCTTTCAGAACTGATATTTCAAGACATATGAAATCCTTCCGTTCCCACTTCAGATCAAATATGTATACACACGTACTCAACACTGTTGTAATGGTTCTAGCCAATTGGCACATTGTATGAACGAAAATATCACCTTATAGATCCACACTGGCTTAAGGAAGACAAGCATTCAAAGGGGGCTAGATCAGTGCGCTCCTTGGATGTTATCTAGGCGATAACAATCTATTCTATGAACAGGTCAAACTTCAGTTCTACAGTCTGTGAGGTTCTGTGTCTGTGCGTGTGTCTATGTTCGTGTGTCTATGTGCGTGTGTCTATGTGCGTGTGTCTATGTGCGTGTGTCTATGTGCGTGTGTCTATGTGCGTGTGTCTATGTGCGTGTGTCTGTGTGCGTGTGTCTATGTGCGTGTGTCTATGTGCGTGTGTATATGTGCGTGTGTCTATGTGCGTGAGTCTAGGGGCGTGCATGCATGTCAGGGTGAAGTACCTGGCAATATTGAAAAGTCTAAGCCTCCGGTGGGATGTAGGTTGATGAGAATAAACAATTTTTGTTGTTTAATGTTTGTTTCCCAGACACCTGTGAAACACGTTTGAATTGACGTTTGTTGTTTGTCTCCTAAACAACATTAGTGATTGTTTGTATTGATGTTTGTTTTTTATTGTCCTAAACAACATTATTAGATGTTTGTATTGATGTTTGTTTCCTACACACGTGTATAACATTAAGCTTAGATGTTTAATTTTTTTCCCTACACACCTGTTTCACTTATTTATTCGGCAACAATGGGCGTGGCCATTTAATTCTTTTAGAGGCGTGCCAAGAATTTAGCCACCCCATTCCAAGTGGAAAAAAACAACTCGAGTTGGTCAAACAAAAAAGTATACCTTTCTCTATAACTTGGCCACACAAAAAGTATACTTCTCCATAAGTTGGCCACACAAAAAGTATACCTTTCTCCATAAGTTGGCCACACAAAAGGTATACCTTTCTCCATAAGTTGGCCATACAAAAAAGTATACCTTTCTCCATAAGTTGGCCACATAAAAAGTATACCTTTGTCCATAAAACTGACCATTTATGTGTTACAAAAGATCTTCCCTGCTGTTGGACAAGGGTCGGGGAACAAGGGTAAATTACTCTCTTTGGGGTAACAAGGGAGCTCTTGGGGGTAATGGAGACTCATTTGGAGCCTATATAATCAACTTCTTCCTCTTCTTTTTCTTCTTCGTTCTCAATATTGAATATTGAGTTTTGCGTGCCACGAGTTTTGCGCCAATTGGCCCGTGGTCTCCGTCTTCAGACTGCTGTATTTTCTGGATTTGCTTCCATAGCTTTCTGGATTTGCTAAGGGTTCCACGAATTACCCCGCCGCTTTTGCCCATTTGGGGCTGGGTGGGACTCGGGGACGCCCTGGGCCCCGCGAACGGGTCCTTGGCTTCCCATGGATTCGAACTCGTGACCATCGGAACGCTAGTCGAGCGCGCTTGCCACTCGACCACCGCGGCCCCCATATAATCAACTAAAATCTGCTCCTTTGAGGTAATGACAACATACCATTTTATAATTTTGGGGTATCGGGCAAATAAGTTCTCCAACTCCAGCTCTAGGACTTTCTGTTTTACAGATCTTCCATGCACTAGGACCTTCTGTATAACAGATAGATCTTTCATACACTAGGACCTTTTGTTTATCAGATCTTCAATGCTCTAGGAGCTTCTGTTTAACAGATCTTCAATGCTCTAGGAGCTTCTGTTTAACAGATCTTCAATGCACTAGGACCTTCTGTATAACAGATAAATCTTCCATGCACTAGGACCTTTTGTTTATCAGATCTTCCATGCACTAGGACCTTTTGTTTATCAGATCTTCAATGCTCTAGGAGCTTCTGTTTAACAGATCTTCCAAGCCCTTTGACCATCTGTTTAATAGATCATCCAAAAATGAACGACAAGTAATTTCTACAAATGCCACCAATATTTGCCATTGCCAAGAATGTCTCCTTGAGGCTAAATAGAAACATCTGGCGTGGATAAACCACCGGGTCGAGATTATTTTAGCAGGTTTATGAGTTACGGGCCAGAGGGGAGATGGATAAACATTGTCTGGGACAGGAGCAGTGGCGGATGCCGTGGGTGGTATACGATATAGCGTGCGCCCTAAAACACTATCATTTTTATTTATCTCCAGCGTTCAAGTTAAATTAGGTCCAGAAATATGGGGATGATAGTTGTTAATTGTATCACGATTGTCAGGGCGATTATAGGGAACGACAACAACGTAAGGACTTCACTATGGGGATGACTGTTGTTAATTGTAGTAAACAAAATGAGGGGGGAGACTGCAATCAGGCTTATAGAAAATTAAATGGAAAAGACGTAAACAAGGTAAGGGTTCGCCTGACCGGACGTAACAAAACAGCGAACGTTTCGGCAAAGAGCCTTTTTCAACGGACATACATTGCACAAATAAAACGAATATAAAAAATAAAAAGTAAAAACTAGAAACTTAGCTGCGGTGAAATCCAAAGAATCGCAGAAAGTGTTAATTGTATCACGGTTATAGGGCACGACAACAATTTAAGGACTTCACTATGATCGTTCGAGCTACAGTTTGAAACACGCCATTTTTAACAAAAACAAAACATACTAACTTTAAGTGTACGAAAACATTTTTTTAAAATGTTAATCGGATAGGCAAGTCATTGGTTTTATTTATTGTTTGGGACTGGCTAAAGTTGGCTAAAATTGACTAAATCTGGCTAAGCTGGTTAAAGCTGGGTGTGATAAAGGTGTGATGGTAGGCCATCATTATTTGGCTATCTACACATTTACATTCTGTCATAAGACTTTTTCCCCGTCCAAGTTCCTGTGTCTCAGTCTCCTTGTCTTAGTCTGCATGTCTGAGTCTGCCTGTCTGAGTCTGCCTTTCTGAGTCTTCCTGACTCAGTCGGTGTTAGTCAGCCATTTTAAGTCTGCCTGTCTGAGTCTGCCTGTCTGAGTCTGCCTGTCTGAGTCTGCCTGTCTGAGTCTGCCTGTCTGAGTCTGCCTGTCTGGGTCTGCCTGTCTGAGTCCGTCTACCCAAACAAAACATCAATACCAATCACAGAGTAAAGAGAAGACAATTGAACGACCCAAAAATTGAAGGGTCCTTCATTTAAAGGTCAAATAATGTGAAATTCGATCTCCCTGGTTACGGACGACTGATGAGGGCCGCAGCAAAGTGTGGACATAATGCGAGCGAATCGTTTTGAAGGTCGGCGTGACCTGGTCGTGGCTGGGTGATTGCCACAAACAACATCAGCGTACTACCCCGGCATGTTGTACAAGAATGTTGTACAAGAATGTTGTACAAGAATACAGACAAGTTTGTTAGCGTTGCTTAGTTTGTCTTCTCTTATCTTAGATTACAGAAGATAATTGCGTCCACAGACCATGGCAGATGATCTGTTGGCAAGCGATGCAGCGGTCACAGGCCACGGCTTTGAGGGTTCCACGCATTACCCAGCCGCCTAACTATTGTTAGTTAGGTACCCATTCGGAGCTGGGGGACTCAGGGACTTCCTAGGCCCCGGGAACAAATCCTTGCCTTCGCATGGATTCGAACTCATGACCATCAATACGCTAGTCGAGCGCGCTGCCACGCGACCACCGTGATACGAGTTTGTGAACAGTACCTTTTCTTCAGAGGTTATGTTGTCTGCTTTTAAAACAATGGAGGTCACGATATTTATTGGACGGTGGTCAGATTAACAGTCTAATGGCGCCAAAGAAAACCTTTTAGAACAAAACATTGATGAGATGGTATTAAATGATGTTTGAAAGTCAAGTCCCTTTCTAATGACATGATCTGCTGTGGAGTTAGTATCAAAATGTAAACTGCTGTGGAGTTAGTATCACAATGTACACTGCTGTGGAGTTAGTATCACAATGTACACTGCTGTGGAGTTAGTATCACAATGTTCACTGCTGTGGAGTTAGTATCACAATGTTCACTGCTGTGGAGTTAGTATCACAATGTACACTGCTGTGGAGTTAGTATCACAATGTACACTGCTGTGGAGTTAGTATCACAATGTACACCGCTGTGGAGTTAGTATCACAATGTAAACTGCTGTGGAGTTAGTATCACAATGTTCACTGCTGTGGAGTTAGTATCACAATGTACACTGCTGTGGAGTTAGTATCACAATGTACACTGCTGTTTAACGTAACTCCGTCTCTCTGAGCTTGTGTAACCAGCAGACTTTCTTAGTAATGTGACAGCAGACTTTTTTAGTAGTGTGACAGCAGACTTTTTTAGTGTTGACAGCACACTTTCGTAGTTATGTGACAGCAGAGTTTCTTAGTAGTGTGACTGCAGACTTTTTTAGTAGTGTGACAGCAGACTTTTTAGTAGTGTGACAGCAGACTTTCGTAGTTATGTGACAGCAGACTTTTTTTAGTAGTGTGACAGCAGACTTTTTTAGTAGTGTGACAGCAGACTTTTTTAGTGTTGACAGCACACTTTCGTAGTTATGTGACAGCAGACTTTCTTAGTAGTGTGACAGCATACTTTTTTTAGTAGTGTGACAGCACACTTTCGAAGTTATGTGACAGCAGACTTTCTTAGTTGTGTGACAGCTGACTTTCTTAGTGTTGACAGCACACTTTCGTAGTTATGTGACAGCAGACTTTCTTAGTTGTGTGACAGCTGACTTTCTTAGTGTTGACAGCAGACTTTCGTAGTTATGTGACAGTAGACTTTCTTAGTTGTGTGACAGCTGACTTTCTTAATGTTGACAGCAGAATTTCGTAGTTATGTGACAGCAGACTTTCTTAGTAGTGTGACAGCAGACTTTTTTTAGTGTTGACAGCACACTTTCGTAGTTATGTGACAGCAGACTTTCTTAGTTGTGTGACAGCTAACTTTCTTAATGTTGACAGCAGACTTTTGTAGTTATGTGACAGTAGACTTTCTTAGTTGTGTGACAGCTGACTTTCTTAATGTTGACAGCAGAATTTCGTAGTTATGTGACAGCAGACTTTCTTAGTAGTGTGACAGCAGACTTTTTTAGTGTTGACAGCACACTTTCGTAGTTATGTGACAGCAGACTTTCTTAGTTGTGTGACAGCTGACTTTCTTAGTGTTGACAGCAGACTTTCGTAGTTATGTGACAGCAGACTTTCTTAGTTGTGTGACAGCTAACTTTCTTAATGTTGACAGCAGAATTTCTTAGTTATGTGACAGCAGACTTTCTCAGTTGTGTGACAGCTGACTTTCTTAGTTATGTGACAGCAGACTTTCTTAGTTATGTGACAGCTGACTTTCTTAGTTATGTGACAGCTGAATTTCTTACTGTGTGACAGCAGACTTTCTTAGTTGTGTGACAGCTGACTTTCTTAGTTATGTGACAGCTGACTTTCTCAGTTATGTGACAGCAAACTTTCTTTGTTATGAGACAGCAGACTTTCTTAGTTATGTGACAGCAGACTTTCTTAGTTATGTGACAGCTGACTTTCTTAGTTATGTGAGAGCTGACTTTCTTACTGTGTGACAGCAGACTTTCTTAGTTATGTGACAGCAGACTTTCTTAGTTTTGTGACAGCTGACTTTCTTAGTGTGTGACAGCTGACTTTCTTAGTGTGTGACAGCAGAATTTCTTATTTTCTGACAGCAGACTTTCTTAGTGTGTGACATCAGACTTTCTTAGTGTGTGACATCAGACTTTCTTAGTAGTGTGACTGCAGACTTTCTTAGTGTTGACAGCAGACTTTCTTAGTGTTGACAGCAGACTTTCTTAGTGTTGACAGCAGACTTTCTTAGTTGGGTGACAGCACACTTTCTTAGTTATGTGACAGCTGATTTCTTAGTTTTATGACAGCAGACTTTCTTAGCTATGTGACAGCAGGCTTTCTTAGTTGTGGGACAGCAGACCTTTTTAGTGTTGACAGCAGACTTTCTTAGTTGTGTGACAGCAGACTTTCTTAGTTGTGTGACAGCAGGCTTTCTTAGTGTTAACAGCAGCAGACTTTCTTACTTGTGTGACAGCAGACTTTCTTAGTTGTGTAACAGCAGACTTTCTTAGTTGTGTGACAGCAGGCTTTCTTAGTGTTAACAGCAGCAGACTTTCTTACTTGTGTGACAGCAGACTTTCTTAGTTGTGTAACAGCAGACTTTTTTAGTTGTGTGACAGCAGGCTTTCTTAGTGTTAACAGCAGCAGACTTTCTTACTTGTGTGACAGCAGACTTTCTTTCTTGTGTGACAGCAGACTTTCTTAGTTGTGTGACAGCTGACTTTCTTAGCTGTGTGATAGCTGACTTTCCTAGTTTTTGACAGCAGACTTTCTTAGTGTGTGACATCAGACTTTCTTAGTTGTGTGACAGCATACTTTCTTAATTTGTGACAGCAGCCTTTTTAGCTATGTGACAGCTGACTTTCTTAGTTGTGTGACAGCATGCTTTCTTAATGTGTGACAGCAGACTTTCTTAGTTGTGTGATAGCAGACTTTCCAGGTTGTGCTTCACTAGAATTTGATTGTTCAGACCATGAGATTCTTTTTTTCCGAATTCGTCCGCTAGGCGTAGATACAGTTTAAAGCTTCCATTCCTAAAAGTTAAAGAGATGTGAAATAGATTGACGTAACTCCACGTGGAGGGCCCTCACACGAGTGAGAGTATTGATATCGGGCTAGAAACATTGAAGGTTGAATGTGAGCATGTACTGAAGTGATTACAGAAAGTGTAGAATATTGACTCAAATGATGAGACACAGACTTGTTCTAATGTTGGGTACATCAGTCTGACATATTTCATCCCAGTATCTTGCTGGTATTACTGAGTCTTAAATGCGCTTCTTTACAACACAAAGTATTTATATTGGATTAGTTCCTTTCATCCTTTCGTTGAGGTCTTTTTTATCTTAAGGTCTTTCTTTCTTTAAGGTCTTTCTTTCTGTAAGGTCTGTCTTTATTTAAGGTCTTTCTTTCATTAAAATATTCCTTTCATCCTGGTCTTCCTTTCTCTAAGGTCTTTCTTTCTTTAAGGTATTCCTTTCGTGGAAGTCTTCTTTTCTCTAAGGTCTTTCTTTCTTTAAGGTCTCCCTTTCGTTGAGATCTTCTTTTCTCTAAGGTCTTTCTTTCTTTAAGGTATTCCTTTCGTTGAGGTCTTCGTTTCATAAAAGGTCTTTCTTTAAGGTCTTCCATTCTTTTCTTTAAGGTCTTTCCTTCTTTAAGGTCTTCCTTACTTTAAGGTCTTCCTTTCGCTGAGGTCTTCCTGTAGTTGAAGTCTTTTTTTTCGTTCTTTCTCCCCACTTTACTTGAGTTTCCCTTTAATTGTGTTTTATCTTTCTTTGCTATCTTAATTTCTTTGAATTCTTTGGAGAATTTATCTCGAAAACGTAAATTCATATAAAAAATCAATGTTAAAATAAAACCAGCGGCAAATCTTTAACCAAACGTAAGTGGTTTTTACGACGGATTAATTTATTCAGGTCTGGTTAACTGTCTTCGATTAGCATCTTGTTCATGTCTACAGTCAACTCTGTTGGGATTCGTCCAATTATAAATGTAGATGACGTCATCGTTTTTTTTGCAAGGATTTGTTGTTGTTTGTTTTCATAACGACCGGCCGTTCGAGATAAGATTTCTGTTCTAACAGCTGGATTTGCTGCAGCAATTTATGCCAGGTTCCGCTTGAGTGATTATGGAAGTGTTTGTTTGTTGTAATTGATTTGTTCCGTTGCTGATTGGGGTGATTGTTATTGAGAGCTTGGTTCCCACATCCAATCAGTGAACTTTTTTTTTACTTGTGAACTTTTTTTTCTTCTTAAGCTTCATGCATATGGCGC
This sequence comes from Radix auricularia, assembly GCA_002072015.1. NCBI lineage: Eukaryota > Metazoa > Mollusca > Gastropoda > Lymnaeidae > Radix > Radix auricularia. The sequence continues at coordinate 106,875 of MUZC01004438.1, read as the reverse complement.
CGCGGTAGGGCTCTGAGTGCTAGACTGGGGTGGGTGGGGGCGGTGGGGGGGATATTCCAGGTGACAGAAAATCGGTGACGTCTCATTTATTAAGTGCTCAACGTGACCGTTATCATCACAGGAGTAAACACGGTCGAGATAACAAGAGACCCAAGTAGGCTGTAGCGGCAGGTCTACGCTGGTGACTTTTGTTAACATGACTGTAAAATACACGATGACTTGTTGCTTTTTCTTCACATCCAGAGCAGCTAAGTTTTCTTTTGTTGTTGGTTTTTAATTTTACCGAGAACAATTTGCTGGATTTTTTATGGTTCGAACTCAACAACAACACAAACCAAACAAAGTGATGGCGGATTTTTAAAATGCAAATTAACACCAAAGGGCCACCACTAAGTTCTATTTCAACATCAAAGGAAAACCACAGTTGCTCTTGTCAGATCAGCGCTGTTTGGTTTAACCCTTAAATAAATCGGGTTTACGGTCAGAAAACATGCACAGTGTTGTATCTACCCAGTCCAGTGTTGTACTGACCATTCAATGTCCAATGTCTTACTATCCAGTCAGTGTCCAGTGTCATAATATCCAGTCAATGTCCAGTGTCATAATGTCCAGTCAGAGTCTAGTGTCGTACTATCCAGTCAATATACAGTGTCGTATTGTCCAGTCAGTGTCTTACTGTTCAGTCAATGTCCAGTGTCATAATTACCAGTCAATATCCAGTGTCCTACTATCCAGTCAGTGTCCAGTGTCGTACTATCCAGTCAATGTCCAGTGTCATAATGTCCAGTCAGTGTCTAGTGTCGTACTATCCAGTCAATATACAGTGTCATATTGTCCAGTCAATGTCCAGTGTCGTAATGTCCAGTCAGTGTCTTACTATTCAGTCAATGTCCAGTGTCATAATTACCAGTCAGTGTCGTACTATCCAGTCAGTGTCCAGTGTCGTACTATCCAGTCAGTGTCTAGTGTCGTACTATCCAGTCAGTGTCCAGTGTCGTACTATCCAATCAGTGTCCAGTGTCGTACTATCCAGTCAGTGTCCAGTGTATTACTGTTCAGTCAATATGAAATGTCGGATCTATCCACATTAAAAGACAGAGGTCTCACTTTAAAACTAAAATTTTTAGTCCCGTGCTATGCACACCATAGAAGATAGTCAGTGGTAATAAAACCATTAAAATTTCGTGCTATTTATATGTTTTAAGGTGGCTGATTAATTATGTTTACTTTGACTATGTTATTTCTATCTGGCTGTTTTGTTGTGATTATCTTGAAGGTGTTTTGTTCTTGGAGGCTATCAAGTGCTTTCAATTAGCCAATGCCCGTAATTCCTCCAGCTGGTGTAAATAAACCCATAGCATTATACTTAAAATAAACAGGTTTTTGCCCAACTTCTTCAACTGTATAAGTATCCCATGATCCACTCACCTGACACCCTTTCAAAGACGTGATTATGAGTTCCATGATTTGTTTTAGCCCCTCGCTCTACAGCTCGCAATCTGTCCCCATGAATGGCGAGGCAGAAATCTTAATGAGAGATCCGTGTAGCCTAATTACCGCCTGCTGTGTTAATGGTCGTAATGGGCGCCGCTTACTGGCAAAAGATACGCTTGTTTCTTACAAAACTTTGGAGGTTGGTTTTCTTTTCGTGTTTTTGTTTTTTTGGAATCAACAAGGCAGATTTCCGTTGTTGCCACATAGGCACAATGACATTAACGTGGTAACAATCTGGGACATCAATAAACGCGGCTTAACTGAGGCGGAAAAATTTAACGCGCAAACATAAGGGGGTAAAGCTTTATATTTTGTTTTTATCCCACGTTTGGTGCTTATGTAATATGTTTAATTAAACCCTATGGCGGATTAAGGGTGGTGCTGAATGGGCTAAAGACAGGGGCCCCCAGTGATTCTTAGGGCCCCAAACTTATTATATTGCATAATAAAGGTGGCTGAACGGTACTGGACCGGGTCCTTTATGTAATTGCAGCCAGGGGCCCCGTGCAATCTTGGTCCGCCCCTGTTTCAACCTTATGTTGCCGACTGACATTTATTAATATGAAAAATACATTTAAAAATAAGTCAGTTTTGCTTAATGATGCAAAGCTATAGCGATTGTTGTAACTGGTAGCGTGTATTGTTTGTGATTGTTGTTTTTTTTAACTAACGTTTTCGTTTGCCCTGATGATGTGTTTCAATCCTACTGTTTTGTGGTAAGGGGGGAGGGGAGTGGCCACCAGAAAGGTCACTTCGCGTAATAAGGGTTACTGTACTGTTAATAAGGGAAACTGTACTGTTAATAACGGTTACTGTACTGTTAATAAGGGTTACTGTAGTGTTAATAATGGTTACTGTACTGTTAATAAGAGTTACTGTACTGTTAATAAGAGTTACTGTACTGTTAATAAAAGTTACTGTACTGTTAATAACGGTTACTGTACTGTTAATAAGGGTTACTGAACTGTTAATAAGAGTTACTGTACTGTTAATAAGAGTTACTGTACTGTTAATAATGGTTACTGTACTGTTAATAATGGTTACTGTACTGTTAATAAGAGTTACTGTACTGTTAATAAGAGTTACTGTACTGTTAATAACGGTTACTGTACTGTTAATAAGAGTTACTGTACTGTTAATAAGAGTTACTGTACTGTTAATAAGAGTTACTGTACTGTTAATAAGAGTTACTGTACTGTTAATAAGAGTTACTGTACTGTTAATAAGAGTTACTGTACTGTTAATGTCTAATTTTCGGGGACAAAAAGCGGACATTTAGACATCAAGCGGACATTTAGACACCAAGCGGACATTTAGACACCAAGAAGTTAGAAATAAACAAGAATAATTATCCTGAAAAAAAAAAAAAAAATTCCGGCGTAGAGTATAAGGAAAGCATTCACTAATCTAATCTACACACTCTCAGTCAAATGATTTACAAGTCTTGGCACATTTATTAAATTAATCAATCAGAACATTCAGTATTCCTCAAAATACATCTGAAATCTATTGACTACACTGAATCTATTGACTACACTGAATCTATTGACTACACTGAATCTATTGACTACACTGAATCTATTGACTACACTGAATCTATTCACTCCACTGAATCTCTGTCCACATTTTGACAAGCGCTTATTTTATCACAACGCAAATAAATATTTTGATATTCATTTAAGAATCTTAAAATAATTTAATCTTACAATTCATAACGATTCTTTTTATCAATATTTGTCTTATAGTTTGGAATAGTTTTAAATGCTAATTGTTGAACATTAAAAAGAATTAGGAATGTTTGATGTCGATTTACAAAGAATTGAATTTTTTTTTTTTTTTAATTTAAAATTATTTTTTGTAATGTTTTAAACTTTCTTTTTTTAAAATTAATTTTTTTTAAAACATCAATAGCTTACAAAAATTGTTTGATCGGTTGCCATGACGACCACCATGGCTTCTCAGCGCATTGATCTTCACATCTTTATATTATAATAATCGAACAGCTGGGCCAGTGAAAGACGAATGTATAATTTGTTGTCAACTTTGTACTTCTAGTGATAGGAATCCTGGTAGTTTGCCCCACACCCGGAATTAAATATAAAAACATTATTTAAAAGAGTTATCTCTAGTCCCTCTGTAGTTGTGGCCCTTACTCAGATTTCGATGTTTGTGCTTGTATGACATTCTGCGACCAGTTATAATAACACTGAAAACATTCAAATATCTGCTGGCTGACCACACATCTCTTTATAACATCTGCTGACCAGACATCTCCTCGGACATCTGCTGACCAGACATCTCCTCAGACATCTCTTTAACACATCTGCTGACCAGACATCTCTTTAACACATCTGCTGACCAGACCTCTCCTCGGACATCTGCTTATCAGACCTCTCAAACATCACGTGACAATACATGAACAACCTCTCCTATTTGACAAGACGTTCTTCTCATCTCAGCAGACGTTGAAGTTCACCATTGTTCCGTCAAATTGGGAAAAACCTCTTGTTTGTTATTGTAATAGCACCTTGTCAATGAATTAGACAGAGTTGTCAGGGAAAGGATTTCTATAGATCGCGTACATTAAAATCAATGTTTCCACATTTTTTAAACATAATGGCATTCGTTTTGTTTTTGTTTTTTTTTTACACGCTCATCAAGGGGCTGACAGATGCCCACGTGACAGTATCGATCAGAGAATTCGCATTTCAAAATTCCAATGATTACACCCGTACCGCTAATGGTTCTGATGGTGTTAATACAAGAGATGGCATTTGTTAAACCCTGTGACACGGTGTTTGTTGGTTCACTTCTGTGACACGGTGTTTGTTGGTTCACTTCTGTGACACGGTGTTTGTTGGTTCACTCCGGGCTCTCCTTCAACATGTTTATAAATGGGTTTTCCCGCAAATATTTCCTTTTGTTGTTTGTGTGTAACAAATCTCAGAGCAATATTTTGTTTTATGTGATAATTTGTTATAGAGAGTGTGACATAAACTTTTATATTTGAGATCGTATTTACATGACGCAATAAGAAAAATTGTTACTATGTGCAGTGAGTGACTCGCATCGGCGCCTTTTAATTATCATGCATAATTTTATTTCATTTATTTTTATATAAATCCAACTCCAAGCCTTTCACATAAGTACACATGTAGCAATTTTAGCCAGTAAAAGCGATGTGCATGATTGAATGAGTCTAAATTACTTTTTTTTTTAAAAAATTTAGTTGTTTCATTATCAAGTTATTTTCCTCTTTAGATGATTATTTATGGAGCAACAACTGATATCGTTTAATATCAACTTAGCAGAGTGAATACTTTTATTAGAAGTATTCATTGCCTTCAACCAGAGGCGTCACCACCCGTTGGTGTCACCCGTGGCAGCCCCCCCCACTTCACACCCTAGTGACGCCACTGCCTTCAATTCAAAAAAGATATCAGCTTTTCATCTTGACCCATGCTCCAAGCATCTCCAAATTATCAGTCATCACTCATTCCTTTTAAATGCCATTCCAATCTGTCATGCTAAACTGCTACTTATCTTAGCAATATTTGTGTATGTATTTAAATGATTCTAGCTCCAAACATCCAGAGATCTGAAGCACTGTTTTCGCCAGATTTGTTTTTTTTTTTTTTTAATTCGTTAATTTGTTACGTGCACTGTTTATTTCCCTTTTCAAATTCCCTCCCTTCCATAACAACGTGTGTACAGTGTTTACTGAAGTCCCCGTACACACGAGGGTCACGCCGGGACTGCGATAGTTCAGGATAAGTTAGTGCACACGAAGTATCTTGACTACAATAGTTCAAGATAAGTTCACTCTATTTATTATCATCACGTTTCTATTAACTTTCTTTCGTTCCCGTCTGTTCACAAAATTTCAAATGTTCCAATGTAAAATTAAAACACTTCTGATGGTCCTAGAGATCTCAAAGTTTTACCACAGGTAGGTCTTGGATGACACTGCATTGTGTCAAAACTTCAGATCGATCGAATGTACCGTAATTAAATTAATGCATTTTTTAGTTTATCTCTATATAGCAAATGTATCCGTCTGCTGTTGTTGACATCCACGTGCCACATGAGTTCACCCCGTGACCACATCCCCGTGGTATTAAAACGTTTGGGGGGGGGGGGCGGTTATGAGGTGTTTGGTATAAAAATAGAGGTTTTAAAAAACAATTTTTTTTATTATTTTTTTTTAAAAAGTTTTTATAAGTGGACTAAAAAATGAAAATGAATTTAAATTTTTAAGTTCAAGTACTTTGATTTAATATAACTAAAATGTGGGGTGGTGCTTCAATTTCCCATTCTAATTAGGAAATACAACACATAGATAGGTGATAGATAGGTGCATATGCGAAACCTCATAAGCACCCGCGTTACGTTTTTTGTCATGTTAAATCAAAGTATTGGAATTTATAAGTGTTCAATTATTTCCTTCTATTTAGTCGACTAATAAAAACGTTATTGTTTTAAAAATATTATTTTTTTATCTCTAGTTTAACTTCTCAGCTGTACTTCAGTTAGCTCCAGTAGTCAGCTTATTAACTAAGTATAAGTGAATGTGCCCAAAAAAGTCTATGTGCCCTACAAAGTCTGTGTGCCCAACAAAGTCTATGCGCCTCACAAAGTCTATGTGCCCAACAAAGTCTATGCGCCTCACAAAGTCTATGTGCCCCACAAAGTCTATGTGCCCTACAAAGTCTACGTGCCTCACAAAGTCTATGTGCCCCACAAAGTCTACGTGCCCCACAAAGTCTATGTGCCCCACAAAGTCTACGTGCCCCACAAAGTCTACGTGCCCCACAAAGTCTATGCACATCTACCCATCTAATTCTGAATGCCCTGTTATACTGTTATGTACTCACGCTATTATAATGATGTATCGGTCACTCAAATCGTTTTATGAGATTTATGTCATTTATTGATATTCGATTCCTACTAAATCTTCAAGTATTCGTTGTGTATGTTATAATGATTCGGTTCCTTCTCCATTATGATTCGTACATTCTATGGACACAATGGGAACATGACGTCATGAATGCATAAATCCTGCATGAATGTTTTGTCTGATGATATATCTAAAAAGTTTACTTGCTTTTTAAAGAAGCAATATTCCATTCCACAATAAGTATGTTCATAAAATAAAAAAAAATGTTTGGTTTAATCATAAAAGTACTTGGCTGATGTTGCCATTGTCATGGATTTTGTTTCTTCCATATTATTATTATTTTAGTTTGAAATTATTTGTTTATTTTATTATATAGTTATTTGTGTGTCTTTGCTCCTACATTGTTCCCTCCCTGCTCATGTTAGATTAACTGAGGTCGAAATTTCGGTTATCAAGCTATAAGAAATAAAAACTGGTTGATAACTTGCTTGAATCTAGTGAGCTACTTTTTGTGTGCTGGAAGCTAGCAGCTATAAATAGATCAGAGTTGAGAGCAAGGCGAGGTATTTTTATAATATATCAGCAGGTACTCGCCACCCCCCCCCCCAAAACACACACACACAAACTGTAACTGTTGAATCACACTGTGGATAACCGGAGAAATTTTAATCTATCATCTAAGTTACTTCCCCTTCTATTTTTTTTTCCTCTGATGACGTCACCGGTTGATCCAGTGTTGTTACCCTTGGCAACGCTCAACGTTATACATGTAAGCTGCATGTGTATTGGGATAAGGGTTGGGCGGGTGTATATTTGTGTACTTATCGCTGGTATCTGGTGTTTGTGTTGTTTAAATTGTGTCCAACACGGCCCATGTGTACGAGTGGCCCTCGGCTGACGAAGTGATGGATAAATACGAGCACGATGTTTACAAACATCTAAACATATCAAATCACGTGATCGTACACAATCCTAAAAATAAAGATTGTGTTTACATACAGCTGAATGTCTCATATCATGATAATATATACATTCATAAATATGAACATAACAGTGATGTACGTCATCTGGTGTCAAATATTAATACGTACAATTCATATGTATATGTACATGATAGTACATTATGTATTTTAACGGGAAATTGTAAATACGTGCAATTAATAGTTAGATCTATATGAACATGATAATTACGTTCATCAAAATGTCTCAAAGCTTGAACCAAAATTTTTAGGTTGTTACATTCATTTATAAAACTCAAACTGTTCATTTTTCTATAGTGGATTTTTAAAAAATAATTTTTAGCGTCAGTTTTTCCATTATATAAAAAGTTTTCACTTATTTTCTAAGTCAAATATCATTGGGTTTTGGTGCAGGTCTGAACATTGTATAAAGCATTGTATAAAGCATTGTATAAAGCATTGTATAAAGCATTGTATAAAGCATTGTATAAAGCATTGTATAAAGCATTGTTTAAAGCATTGTATAAAGCATTGTATAAAGAATTGTATAAAGCATTGTTTAAAGCATTGTATAAAGCATTGTATAAAACATTGTATAAAGCATTGTATAAAGCATTATATAAAGCATTGTATAAAGCATTGTATAAAGCATTGTATAAAACATTGTATAAAGCATTGTATAAAGCATTGTATAAAGCATTGTATAAAGCATTGTATAAAACATTGTATAAAACATTGTATAAAGCATTGTATAAAGCATTGTATAAAGCATTGTATGAAGCATTGTATAAAACATTGTATAAAACATTGTATAAAGCATTGTATAAAGCATTGTATAAAACATTGTATAAAGCATTGTATAAAGCATTGTATAAAACATTGTATAAAGCATTGTATAAAGCATTGTATATAGCATTGTTAGTTGAGTGCAAATGAACTAGTGATAAAATTTAATCATTTCTCACATTTTCATTTCATTATTCACCGACAATGTCTTTTTCTTTTTCAAAGTCGTGAATTTTGCGGGGCGGCAAGTGAAATGTTTTAGAAATATTGGTTAAACTTTAAGATTGATGTTGGATGTAATTTGTTGCAAGGAATATGGCCGACTACCTGCCATGGACAGACAATCACTTTAATCGTGGTCAAGCTGGATTTAAACGTCACTTGAGGAAACCGGCGGAAATTAATTTCTTATCCAGGGGGCGTAACAAAGAGTTTTCTGGCGGGATTATATCCCATTTTTTTTAAAAAAATGACTGGAGATTGTTTGTGAAATTGACAGGATGTTGCCGTTGAAGCTCACGTTAAACCTTTTGTTAAACCTCAAGTTAAACCTCCTGTTAAACCTCACGTTAAACCTCCTGTTAAACCTCACGTTAAACCTCCTGTTAAACCTCAAGTTAAACATCCTGTTAAACCTCACGTTAAACCTCCTGTTAAAACCTCCTGTTAAACCTCCTGTTAAACCTCACGTTAAACCTCCTGTTAAACCTCCTGTTATACATCACGTTATACCTCACTTTAAACCTCCTGTTAAACACCAGGTTGAAAATGATATTAAGCGCTGGCCATTTTCCAGTACGAAAAGAAGGCCAAGTGGACAGCATATCTACCAACAGCTGAGGGGATTCCCCACCCCATCCCCATCCCATCCTCACCCTATCCCCACCCCATCCCTACCCCATCCCC
>MUZC01004438.1:43797-63645 GCA_002072015.1 Radix auricularia | reverse complement strand
GGTTGGACTCAATGAATAGGTTGGACTCAATGAATAGGTTGGACTCAATGAATGGGTTGGACTCAATGGATAGGTTGGACTCAATGAATAGGTTGGACTCAATGAATGGGTTGGACACAATGAATTGGTTGGAAGTTTGAAAGTATATCTAGGTTGTAAAGTTTGCATAGAATTGAAACTTTATCTAGGTTGTATATAGGGCTATTATCGAGTAATTTAAATTTAATCGTTCACTTTGGAAAAATTACCGATTAATTAATTTTATTATGTTTATTAAAGCTAAAAATAAAGATGTATGACTTCATTAATCTGAGAATTCCAAATTTTGTTATTGTTAATTAAGTAAAAACAAATTTTAATTTTTTTATAACATTTTCCTTATAAAAAAGCTTATTTTAAAGTTTACACTTTATAAATCTTGTTTTTAAATGGAGAAGTTTATACATAAAAAAACAACAAAACTTTTATTAAGTATTAATATTTAGATCTAATTATTTATTAATAAATTTTAAAAAATTAAGACATTTTCCTTAATTTTTAATCTCTAATTTATCGATTAAAATAGTTTTAATCGATAATTTTGTCACTGATTAATCGAGAAATTAATCGTAAATTTCCGCAGCCTTAGTTGTAAACTAAGCATAAGTTTGAAACTGTATCTATGTTGTCAACTATTATTTGGCTGTAAACTGTGCCTGGGTTGTGAATGGTCTCTTGGTTTGAGTTCAGTGACTTGTAGGGAATGTATTTATAGCATCATCGTCAATGATGGTCGCCATCTATCGCATGTCATTAGTTTTAAATCGCAGGAGTAGGAGAAAGCTATCCTCCCACCTGTCAGAAGCTATCCTCACACCTGTCAGAAGCTATCCTCACACCTGTCAGAAGCTATGCTCACACCTGTCAGAAGCTATGCTCACACCTGTCAGAAGCTATGCTCACACCTGTCAGAAGCTATCCTCACACCCGTCAGAAGCTATCCTCACACCTGTCAGAAGCTATCCTCACACCTGTCAGAAGCTATGCTCACACCTGTCAGAAGCTATGCTCACACCTGTCAGAAGCTATGCTCACACCTGTCAGAAGCTATCCTCACACCAGTCAGAAGCTATGCTCACACCTGTCAGAAGCTATCCTCACACCTGTCAGAAGCTATCCTCACACCTGTCAGAGCTATCTTTACACCTGTCAGAAGCTATCCTCACACCTGTCAGAAGCTATGCTCACATCTGTCAGAAGCTATCCTCACACCTGTCAGAAGCTATCCTCACACCTGTCTGAAGCTTTCCTCACACCTGTCAGAAGCTATCTTCACACCTGTCAGAAGCTATATTCACACCTGTCAGAGCTATTCTCACAACCGTCAGAGCTATCCTCACACCCGTCAGAAGCTATCCTCACATCTGGCAGAAGCTATCCTCACACCTGTCAGAAGCTATCCTCACACCTGTCAGAAGCTATCCTCACACCTGTCAGAAGCTATCCTCACACCTGTCAGAAGTTATGCTCAAACCTGTCAGGAGCTATGCTCACACCTGTCAGAAGCTATGCTCACACCTGTCAGAAGCTATGCTCACACCTGTCAGAAGCTATCCTCACACCTGGCAGAAGCTATGCTCACACCTGTCAGAAGCTATCCTCACACCTGTCAGAAGCTATCCTCACACCTGTCAGAATCTATCCTCACACCTGTCTGAAGCTTTCCTCACACCTGTCAGAAGCTACACTCACACCTGTCAGAGCTATTCTCACACCCGTCAGAAGCTATGCTCACACCTGTCAGAAGCTATCCTCACACCTGTCAGAAGCTATCCTCACACCTGTCAGAGCTATTCTCACACCCGTCAGAAGCTATGCTCACACCTGTCAGAAGCTATCCTCACACCTGTCAGAGCTATTCTCACACCCGTCAGAAGCTATGCTCACACCTGTCAGAAGCTATGCTCACACCTGTCAGAGCTATTCTCACACCCGTCAGAAGCTATGCTCACACCTGTCTGAAGCTTTCCTCACACCTGTCAGAAGCTACACTCACACCTGTCAGAGCTATTCTCACACCCGTCAGAAGCTATGCTCACACCTGTCAGAAGCTATCCTCACACCTGTCAGAAGCTATCCTCACACCTGTCAGAAGCTATTCTCACACCTGTCAGAAGCTATGCTCACACCTGTCAGAAGCTATCCTCACACCTGTCAGAAGCTATCCTCACACCTGTCAGAAGCTATCCTCACACCTGTCAGAAGCTATTCTCACACCTGTCAAAAGCTAGCTTGTCAGCTGTCACTTTAGTGTTCCTGGTGCTGTTATAGCCAAGAAATAAAATTATTGCTCTAATTCTTATCCAATATTAATTTAGCTGTGTTTATAGCAAGCTCCCAGTAGTTTTAAGTCCGTAAGTTTGTTTATAGTTAATGATAAGGTATTGGTCGATGGCAGGGTGTTGGTCTAAGGTAGGGTATAGTCTGATTGTATGCTGTTGGTCGATGGTAGGTTTATTGTTTAATGGTATTACCTGCGTGTTTCTTTTATTTTTATTTTTAGCGCATTTTCGAGAAGTCGAAATGCGCTATTGTATCCGTTTTGTCCGTCCGTCCGTCTGTCATCACCCTAGATCTCAGCATCCATAAGTCCTAGACCCATGATGTATATATGTTTTTTGTATGTCCTGACCTGCCATTTGTGCATCAACACTCAGTTACTCGATCCGACCTCTTGAAGTGGCAGTAGAGCTCCTGGAAGTATGAAAGTCCTAGACCCATGATGTATATCACAAGAGTTCCTACCACCTCCAACACACAAGAATTCCTACCACCACCAACACACAAGAGTTCCTACCACCGCCAACACACAAGAGTTCCTACCACCACCAACACACAAGAGTTCCTAAAAATTCATAAAAATATGTCTAAAATCTAAATACAATTACTGATAACTACATAATGCTGATATCTAACATAAGTACTGATACATAATACGAAAATGCGCTAACTCGTCCTGAGTCCAAAAAGGGACCAGGCTTAACATGATTTTTTTTAATGTAGGGAGTGGATAGTGAGTGGATAGTGAGTGGATAGTGAGTGGATAGTGAGTGCAACCATTTTAAGAAAAAAGACACACATAAACTAATTATTTAAAGGTGATTAATAAAGTCATAAGATAAATGTGATAAAGTCATTAGATAAATGTGATAAAGTCATTAGATAAATGTGATAAAGTCATTAGATAAATGTGATAAAGTCATTATTCTTATGGCTATCCAAACTTGGTTCAGGTTTGATATATGCATTATAAGTTTCTTAATGAATAGAAATACTCTCAAAATTTAATTGTAGTGACACTTGTGCGTGTGTCCACTTGGAATGACCCTTTTGTTCGTGTGTCCACATGGAATGACCCTTTTGTTCGTGTGTCCACATGGAATGACCTTTTTTCGTGTGTCCACATGTATTGACCTTTTTCGTGTGTCCAGATGTAATGACCTTTTGTTCGTGTTTCCACATGGAATTACCTTTTTTCAATTGTCCACATGTAATGACCTTTTTTCGTGTGTCCAGATGTAATGACCTTTTGTTCGTGTGTCCACATGTAATGACATTTTGTTCGTGTGTCCACATGTATTGACCTTTTGTTCGTGTGTCCACATGGAATGACCTTTTGTTCGTGTGTCCAGATATAATGACCTTTTTTCGTGTGTCCACATGTAATGACCTTTTGTTCGTGTGTCCAGATGTAATTACCTTTTGTTCGTTTGTCCAGATGTAATGACCTTTTGTTCGTGTGTCCAGATGTAATGACCTTTTGTTTGTGTGTCCAGATATAATGACCTTTTGTTCGTAAGTCCACATGTAATGACCTTTTGTTCGTGTGTCTACATGTAATGACATTTTGTTCGTGTGTCCAGATGTAATGACCTTTTATTCGTGTGTCCAGATGTAATGACCTTTTGTTCGTGTGTCCAGATGTAATGACCTTTTGTTCGTTTGTCCAGATGTAATGACCTTTTTTTCGTTTGTCCAGATGACTGACGCGCCGTTCGGTAGGTCTGAATCTGATGACGACATCGTAGAGGACTATGATGACTCCGTGTCCTTCAAGACGCCATGTTTTCGGAGTCGGACGCCCCTGGAGACGCTCCTGATAGTCCTACTTCTCATCAGCTTAATGGTCATCATTGGGCTGGCCGTGGGGCTGACCAGACCTCAGATCTTACCAGGTAAATGAAACTGACCACAGATCTTTTCCAGTTAATGAAACTGACCAAAGATCTTTTTCGGTTAATGAAACTGACAACAGATCTTTTCCGGTTCATGAAACTGACCGCATATCTTTTCTGGTTAATGAAACTGATCGCAGATCTTTCCAGGTTAATGAAAGTGACCATAGATATTTCCATGTTAATGAAACTGACCGCAGATCTTTCCAAGTTAATGACACTTAAGTCCTGTTGAATCAAACTGCTCAAAATTTAGTAATTCCAAAATTCTGTCATTTTACGTCATTTCTGGTAGTATACCGTAAGGGGGAAAGCGTTGGTAGGTCAATTTTAGATAATAACTTGTGCAAAGGTCAAGGCCTCAAGGTGATTTTTACATTCAATTGAAAATAACATTTTTTCTTTCAAATATAAAATTAAAAAATTAAATTATTCTAAAGGGAAGGAACTGGTAAATTTACCTTGATAGTTATCGGAGCACTCCTCATTGTTACTCTTCTTAGCGAATCATTGATTTCTGTGCGTCGAACTCCGAATCTTTTAAGTTCAGATTGCTGAGGAATTATAAAACGTCCATCAACTTTGACATGTTTGGTTTTTCCCGATGCACGTGGTATTACTGGGTTAATTACGCGTGGGTGAGGGGGGGGGGGTGATTAACAGGCCATTGGGTCACTGTTCCCAGAGTTACGTCCTCTTGTTTTATTGACAGTTTCCGGGTCAATTTTAGAAATAATAAATAAAAAAAAATCATTCTTGAAGTGAAGAGACATCATTTTTTTTTCTTGAAAAAAATCTTAACGTTTGTTGAGAAGTCTTTAAATGTAGAAATTATTTCGCTTAATTTAGAAACTAGACGCAGGTCTTAGCACACATGAAAATTTGATTCTTAAAAATCATTCAGTTGAAACATGGGGTCTCAAAACTAGGGCCCGCGGGCCATATGCGGCCCTCGAAGCCCTCTCATTCGGCCCCTGAAGACCTTTTAATTTAAAAAAAAAAAGATACTATTTTTATCCGTAGTTTACCCACAAAACTGATTAGTTGGGGGTTATTAGTCTGCCCCCAAACTCCTGTTTGATAATTAATGCGGCCCTTCGGCAGAAAAGTTTGGAGACCCCTGGTTTAAAATATCCGCTAGCCCATGATCGCTGGCTTGGGAATGTTGTGAGAACCATTGATGAAAGCTGAGTGGTTCATTTCCTCATGTATAATTCACCCCGACTAACGTCCCCTCCCTCACTGACCCATCACTAGCACGGGGCCAGACCCACGGGAGACCGGGGCTAGGTGTCCCTGTGAGTGGCATGAACATCAAGCCCGCTGCTTTCAGTCCTCGCCGGACCCGGGCCAAAGAAACTTCCGCTAGAAGAATCTGCGCTGCTGCAGACGACATGGGTTTGGGTGCACGTCTGCGATGACTGAACCTGGGAGCAGGACTCCCGCTTTTAATGGCAGGAGTAGATCCTTTGACGTAAGGACGGAAACTAAATAGGGATATCATTGACCTTGGGGTGGGGGGATTTTTTTCACGTATATCTTGGGACGGCACTTTCAGACGGCTGCAGAAGTGGACGTGAAAACTACTCTATCATTTTGGCAACAATAACCGTTGGCTATGTCACTGGTTGGGTCTGATGCTAGCTACGTCACTGGTTGGGTCTGACGCTAACTACGTCACTGGTTTGGTCTGACTCTAACTACGTCACTGGTTGGATCTGACTCTAACTACGTCACTGGTTTGGTCTGACTCTAACTACGTCACTGGTTGGATCTGACTCTACGTCACTGGTTGGGTCTGACACTAACTAAGTCACTGGTTGGGTCTGACTCTAACTACGTCACTGGTTGGGTCTGACTCTAACTACGTCACTGGTTGGGTCTGACGCTAACTACGTCCCTGGTTGGGTCTGACGCTAGCTACGTCACTGGTTGGGACTGACCCTAGCTACGTAACTGATTGGGTCTGACTCTAACTACGTCACTGGCTGGGTTGCATTATGAAAACCCAAGGAATACGTCCCTATGAATACAACTTTTTTTAAATAAAAAAAAATTGTGTTGTAAGTTGTAACAATAGCCGCCCGTCTATTTCGGGAATGAAGTTAAAACAAACCAAAAACTCAAATTCCACCAATTTCATGTCTCCGACACCGTATGTTTTAATGGCTGGAACTACTGGGGGTGGGGGGGTGGGTGAGCGTTGTGCCTCATGCTGGGGTTTTATTTCATGGTGACGAGGTGGTTCTGAAGTTTGAATTTCAAATGTGTCTGAAACACAAGAGACACATCGACCCTGTCAACGTCCGGTTTTTCTTTCCTTGTTTCTGTCCCATCCCAAAACGTGATTTCAAATGTTTGTGAAAGTTGTGTGTTGAGAGAGCGTATAAAAGTAGAATCCAAACAGTTTTTTGGATCAGTTACGTGAAATATTCTTCGGTGGATTGGAAATTAAATTTCCTCTTCCGTTTATCGCAATTTGAGTGTTAAACAATTTCTATTATATATGCAGCGTAAAGCATCAATTGACCTAATTTATAGCATATAGTTTGATCACACGATAAACCGTCATAGTTCCTTCAAGTTACCGTGTTGTAAATCATTCAATTAACTTCAATGAACAGATCAGTCATTGATTGATTGTTATCATTTTTATGGTACGGTGTGGGTTTGAATAGCGTTGAATTGTTGAGAAGAAAGTTGTAGACGTCACTTCAGATTGAGTGATGTTGTTAGGAACTCTCTCAGTCGTTTCTTTATTGTGCTTGGCTGCCGGGCAAAAATGTTTGTACAGCGAGGAGAAAGCTTTGAACTACAGTAAGTACTAACAAACCGAACTACAGTAAGTACTAGCAAACCGAACTACAGTAAGTACTAACAACCAAACTACAGTAAGTACTAGCAAACCAAACTACAGTAAGTACTAACAACCAAACTACAGTAAGTACTAACAAACCGAACTACAGTAAGTACTAGAAAACTGAACTACAGTAAGTACTAACAACCAAACTACAGTAAGTACTAGCAAACCAAACTACAGTAAGTACTAACAAACCGAACTACAGTAAGTACTAACAAACCGAACTATATAGTAAGTACTAACAACCAGACTACAGTAAGTACTAGTAAACCGAACTACAGTAAGTACTAAAAAACCGAACTACAGTAAGTACTAGTAAACCGAACTACAGTAAGTACTAACAAACCGAACTACAGTAAGTACTAACAACCAAACTACAGTAAGTACTAACTAAGCGAACTACAGTAAGTACTAACAAACCAAACTACAGTAAGTACTAACAACCAAACTACAGTAAGTACTAACAACCAAACTACAGTAAGTACTAACAACCAAACTACAGTAAATACTAGTAAACCAAACTACAGTAAGTACTAACAAACCGAACTACAGTAAGTACAAACAAACCGAACTACAGTAAGTACTAACAAATCGAACTACAGTAAGTACTAACAAACCGAACTACAGTAAGTACTAACAAACCAAACTACAGTAAGTACTAACTAACCGAACTACAGCAAGTACTAACTAACCAAACTACAGTAAGTACTAACAAACCAAACTACAGTAAGTACTAACTAACCGAACTACAGTAAGTACTAACAAACCAAACTACAGTAAGTACTAACAACCAAACTACAGTAAGTACTACCAAATCAAACTACAGTAAGTACTAACAACCAAACTACAGTAAGTACTAACAAACCAAACTACAGTAAGTACTAACTAAGCGAACTACAGTAAGTACTAACAAACCAAACTACAGTAAGTACTAACTAACCGAACTACAGTAAGTACTAACAAACCAAACTACAGTAAGTACTAACAAACCAAACTACAGTAAGTACTAACAACCAAACTACAGTAAGTACTAACAACCAAACTACAGTAAGTACTAACAAACCAAACTACAGTAAGTACTAACAAACCAAACTACAGTATGTACTAACTAACCGAACTACAGTAAGTACTAACTAACCGAACTACAGTAAGTACTAACAAACCAAACTACAGTAAGTACTAACAAACCAAACTACAGTAAGACTCTCTCTCTCCTGTATGCAGTAATAACTTGTAGGTTGTTGCCAACAGTTCCTATCACAAAGCTGACACGGTGGTCGAGTGGCACGCGCGCACGACTGGCGTACCGATGGTCACAAGTTTGATGGCAAAGATTTCTTCCTGTGGCCCAAGGAGTCCCTGAGTCACCCAGTTCCGAATGGGTACCTAACTAACAATAGTTAGGCGGCTGGGGTAATGCGTGGAATCCTCATAGCCGTGGCCGCTGCATCACTTGCCAACAGATCATCTGTCATGGTATGTGGACGCAATTATCTTCTGCATAGAAGGAGCGTCTGTATACCTAAGATAAGATAAGAATCTACGTCCAGTGTCAGTTAATGACCATCGTGTCGGTCTTCCATCTGCAGCGTATATCCGGCATCCTTCCGTCTCGCGAGACGATGGTGCATCACCGTTGGGTTGGGTTGCATTTTCTCGAGTGGCTGTGCAGTCCTATCCTTGAGTGACAGTCTTTGCCACAGTTTTTACACACGAGTTCTGTGCTTCCAAATGTTTTGGCCTTTCTCCTAGCTCTTCTGTCTGCAGCCTCCTCCATTCTTCGCTCCTCGGCTACTATGACGCCCTCTTTGACAACTGTGCGCCACGTAGATCGGTCTTCTGCCTTACACTCCCAGTCACTTGTATGTATCTGCAGCGTAAGCCATTGAAATATTTATTTTTTGGAACGAAAATTGTTTGTGATTTTAACCATTTGTTTTCTCAACACAAGAAAACTATAGCTGAATTTAAACTAAAATGGCTCGTAACACAATAAATTATTACATCTTTCCTGTGTGTTAAATGATTTTTAAAATTTTATTTATTTTTTAAGACATGTAAATCCTAAACTAAAGGCATCTCTCACCACTATCCCGTATTTCTAGTTTATCAATACCTCTTATTTCTAGTCTATCAATACCTCTTATTTCTAGTCTATCAATATCTCTATTTCTAGTCTATCAATACCTCTAATTTTGTCTATCAATAGACCTTATTTCCAGTCTATCAATACCTCAATTTCTAGTCTATCAATATCTATTATTTCTAGTCTATCTATTCAGGTGGCTAGTTCTGATATACTGTTCACAACATCGACTAGGAATCTTGGCTACATTTTTTCTGACAACATGTCTACCAACAACTTCATCAATCACATCTGTCGCTCTGGCTATACTGCAATTCGTCAGATCAGTTCAATCCGTCATTACTTAACAGATAGTGAAACAAAAACTCTAGTCTGTGCTCTTGTTCTAGCTCGTATTGATTACTGCAATTCTATTCTGTCAGGTGCGCATTGAAAAACCACAGAGAGTTCAAAATTTAGCTGCCAGATTAGTTCTAAGGGGGGAAAAAAAAAAAAAAACATGACCATGTTACTCCGCTACTTTAAGCACTTCATTGGCTACCAATAAATGCCCAAATTGATTACAAACTGGCCGTTCTGTGTCACAACTTCTTTTCTGACTCATGACCTTCGTATCTTAGTGAACGTTTGTCAGTCTACTCACCAAGTCGTCAGCTACGCTCCTCTGCAGACACACGCATTCTCTGTGTTCCTAAGACACGAACTAAAACATTTGGCGAAAGGTCATTCTCTTTTTGTGCAGCCTAATAATGGAATTCTCTTTATTGACACATCCTTATTATTTCAACTACCAAGTCCTTCAAGACTGCACTTAAGACACATCTTTTCAACAAGTATGTTCAAATTAATGAAACAATATTTCCTTTTAATGATTAACTTAGCTGAAGTATAACGTATTGTCATTTATGTGGTTATTATGATATGAATGTTTATTTAATTAAGATACGTATGTTATTATCTCCATGTAAAGCGCTGTGAGCACGGCTCCTTGCTGGGATACAGCGCTATATAAATAATCAATTTATTATATTATTATTGTTATTGTTGTTACCTCTTATTTCTAGTCTATCAATATCTCTTATTTCTATAATAATTCCCCTTTCAGACCTTTCGGCCTATGGGGCAATTGAAGTTTCATTTAGCAACCACTAACGAGCAATGGATTGTGTGGCTAGTTTTTGCCAGCACCGAAGACGGAACCCGTGACTCGGTTCGTCAGTCCGGCGCGCTGCCGCTAGACCACCACCCCCTTTCTATCAATATCTCTTATTTCTAGTCTATCAATATCTCTTATTTCTAGTCTACTGAGAACTCTAACACTTTATGCCGGACCTGGTCTCATCTCATGTGTCATATAGAGATACACTTGATGGCGAGCTACTAAAATAAATCAGTTGTAATGCTCAAGTTCTTAAAACAACATCGGATTGCTCAGTCCATTCACGGCTGAGGCGCGCGTTAAATCAGCTATTCTCTGCGTTAGCAGGGATCCTCAAGCTGTTGAGATTAAGTACATGAAATATCCCCAAAATCCAATTATTCTGCCATTTTCCAAATGGAAATTATTTACAGATTATCAATTCAACTCTTAAATAGCACGCCTTCGATGAGTACAGTATAGTCATATATTGTAATACAGGAGCAAAGTATAGTCATATATTCTACTACATGAGCACAGAATAGTCTTTTCTAATAAGTGCTGTTTTCATTCGTCATCAACTCCGTGTTTTATATCTTAATGTTCTATGAATTTTAAAAATGAGTTGAGACTCACCATAGAGCCATTCATTTCTTTGTTTCCCCAAAGCTCGCAATGCAACCTTTTGTTTACAGAGACAAAACGAGTTGTTTTACTCTCTTATTAATCCCCCCACTGTAGCTGTTGTTGTGTTTGTACAGGCTTCCATGTCCTGGGGGTTTTGTTTCTTTGTTTGTTGTTTTCAATTCGATTTTCCATCGTTTCAGTGACCCAATACTGCCAGTCCCCGGCATGTGTCAAGGCCGCAGGTTCTGTGCTGTCCACTCTCGACATGAGCGTTGACCCCTGCACGGACTTTTACAAATTCGCCTGTGGTCACTGGCTGAAGACGCAACCCATACCACGTGGATACCACCACTGGGACCGTTTCCAGGAACTCAGTGGCAACAACCTCTATGTCCTCAGTAACCTGATTGGTAAGTCCCGTTTGTGACCTTTCAACTCTCCCAGGTGGTAAAAGAATGTACTATAGGACATGCATTTAGGATACCCTTGAAGATTATCATATTTTGGGGCATGCATAAACAATGATGTACATGTATTTTAGGACATGTGAAAATGAATTATTATAGGATATAGAATCTACATAAAAATTTCCTTAAAGATGGACGTAGTTTAGGATTTATATAAAGATAACGTATTTTAAGATACGGTATACATGATGAATGAAATTTCAGACCTACAAGAAAATCACCACATGCTAAATTTCATTCAATCGTCTCGATATACAAGTAATCAAATTAACCTAAACAGTTCAATTCTAATGTCAAGGTCAACGGTGGGTCTGATATTAAACGGACGTCCCGTGATTCAAGTTTTTGGGCAGTGATGGCGAACCTGTGGCACGCGTGCCGCTGTCGGCACGCAGGGTCTCATCAGCCGGCACACGACTAAAATATTTACTTCCTTAATCGAACCAGCTAAGCTTGGAGTGTTGGCACTTTGCTATAAATAAGTGGGTTTGGGTTGAACTTCGTGCACGCGGCCACAACTGGTCTATGGTAAAAAAAATTTCATTTCAGGAAGACACAGTTCTACTATGAGGTATTGGGTGAAGAAATTATTCTATAGATAATAAGAAAGGAAGAGCTAACAAAGAACTCAAAATATTAGCTGTTGGAATTATTAAAATATTTATTTTCTCTTTCCTTCAATGTTCATCGCCATACAATATTACGATTTTTGTCAACATGGCTCCCCAGGTGACGGTAAATTTATAACTTTTCCCTTGGTCTCAGACTCGCTAGAGGCAGTGGAGTACTGATTATGATTTAGTATTGATTGCGATACTGTAACGACAGTGATAGAGTGCGCGATATTTTATTGCAGGCGATCCCTTGGGGATACTTGATCCATTAGAAGGCTGGTATCGCTTTTTCTCCCAATCGGGTATAAAAACCGTGAATAGAGATGGAAAATTTCATGGTGATACCATTGCAAATATTATTAATAATAAATATCTGCCCGAAGGTCGGAAATCATCCATAGAACTAACTTCCTCGCTGGTCTTTTGAACATATTTTTGTGGTTAATAATAAATTTACCAGCTTCTTTCTCACATATAAAAGGACGTTCGTGAGTTTTTAGAGGGTTTTAAAAATGGAAGAAATTAGATTTAGACATCAGTTTTACACGGAGACTGATTTTAGGGAGAGAAACACCAGCAAAGATGGATTGGCTTTCTGTGTTTGTAGACATTTTGGGTGGAGCTTTGAGTTTTAGGACAAAGTGGGTGGAGCTGTTAGTTTAGGACAAAGTGGGTGGAGCTGTAAGTTTAGGACAAAGTGGGTGGAGCTGTTAGTTTAGGACAAAGTGGGTGGAGCTGTAAGTTTAGGACAAAGTGGGTGGAGCTTTGAGTTTTAGGACAACGTGGGTGGAGTAAGTTTAAGACAAAGTGGGTGAAGCTGTAAGTTTAGGACAAAGTGGGTGGAGCTGTAAGTTTAGGACAAAGTGGGTGGAGCTGTAAGTTTAGGACAAAGTGGGTGGAGCTGTAAGTTTAGGACAAAGTGGCTGGAGCTTTGCGTTTTGTGACTAATTGGGTGGAGCTTTGCGTTTTGTGACTAATTGGGTGGAGCTTTGAGTGTTGTGATGAAATGGGTGGAGTTATGAGTTTGTGACTATGTGAAATGGAAATGTGGAAGTGTTTTAGTCCAAACGAGTTGCTGTTTTCTGTATTGCTTTTCCTCGATTTTAAATGGAGATTTTACATTGGAAAGTTTTCTTATTCTTGGAAATTCTCTGACTTCTTTATCGATTTCCAAATGGCTTGAGCGCCACTTTGACGTCATTAGTTGAGGAGCGCTTACCTTTATTTTCCCCTTTATTATTGAAGTTTATTAACTTCCGTGGTGGCCCTAATCGTTGCAATTTTGCTCTCCGCCCACGAACCGACCGCTAGACGAGCTGGCCCTTCAGTAACGACCGTGTCTATTTCAGGACATCGCTGACGAGGTTCTTCAAACAAAATTATTGCACAACCAAGTTTTTCAAAATTAACATTTAAACCTGTGTGGCATTGTGGACGCGAATATGCTTTTATAAAACGTCAATACATTTAACTAAATAACATCCGCTTGAACTGAATATCTTCATTTTAAGAAAGGACGACCAGACAATTGTTTGTTGAGAAAGAAATAATATCATAACATCACAGGAAATAATTTTACCATTTGACCACTTTCTTAAAAACTGAAAAGGTTGAACAAAGGTTAAATTGCAACCAAAATTTCTCTTGGGCCGTTTTGACTGGGGCCGTTTTGGAGAAGTTACTATAACGTCATTGTGGAGATGTGGATAAGTTAGTATGATTTATTGTGGAGATTTTAGCGTGATGTCATTGTATAAGTTTGGAGAAATTATTATGATGTCGTTGTGGAGATTTGGAGAAATTACTATGATGTCATTGTGGAGAGGTGGGGTGTAAGAAAGTGTGACAGTTTGTGACAGGGGTAGGGTGGTGGCCGGCTATGTGTGACGTCACGGTGTTTTATGTTAAATTTTAATTATTTTGTTAATAAAAATATAGTTTTGTAAGAAAGTGTGACGTACTTTAGGGGGGTGGGTCCGAGATTTGTGACAGGGGGAGGGGGAGTTAAAATTGTCAAAAATAGCGTGACGTACTTTATGAATGGCCCCATATGTGATTCTCTGTGTAGTCTAACATATGAATTTAAATCACCGGGATATAATACAATGACTGACATCGATATATTTCCCTTCATGACTGCAAATGACGAGCATCCATTGTTAAAATTTTCAACTTTTTAGCATGCAACCCATTTCCTCGATACGGAAATTTTATGGCTGTTGTTCTCTGCCTCATTAATGAAAGCCTAATAACAACTGTCATTTTAAAAATATATATACTTTTTTGGTTGTTGTTTCCCAACTTTGTTTTTTTAATGGCTCTACTTTTTATTGTGATTGCTATGCTCTTTTTTAGCATTTCCTTTCAGCAATTTAGAATGTATCATAAAATCAACTTGCTATAATTACAAGTTTTTGTTGTTTTGTCCTGATGATGGCAAATTATATATTTTTTTTCCAACAGAGTCCAACACACACCAAGGTTCAAGTTTCCAGAAAACTTCAATTTTTTACAAAAGCTGCATGGGTGTGGATGTGGATAACAGAAATGACGTCATCCACAAGTTCCGGTTACTTCTGGATGACTCCGGGGGCTGGTCATACAGCGTCAATGACTCCTTTGATGATTGGACATTTATGGTGAGTGACATCAAGTGACCACAACACATGATAATACCAACAAGGATTCTCAAATTATGATGATCCCATAACTAATTAAGTGGCTAGCCCAATATTCCATAGGTAACACCTTTGGGAAAATGTAGGAGCCGATTTTGAAATTACCTAATATAATTTTGTTGTTCAATTTATTTTGTATCTTAAATACCTTATGTTATGTTACAGCCTTATGAATGTAGTACTGCAAGGAGGGGGGAGGATGCTGGTAGATTATGTTGGGTACTCTGTTCAGTACTGTGGCGGAGGGGGGGATGACAGTCTTTGTGGGGCAGTCTGTTTAGTACTGTGTGGGGGAGGGGAAGGGCTGGTAGGCTGTGGTGGACATTCTGTTGAGTGTTTCACAATTATTTTGTGCATTCAAGGCTTAACATGAGATATAATATATTTATCCCCCCTCCCCCGCCCGCCCAGACCAGTTGAGCTTACTATCCCAGCAAAGGAACAGAAATATTCTTTATATGCTATCCCTTGTTAAATTTACCTGTCAAATGCTGGTTTTAAAAATAACTGAGTTGTGTAAGCTTCTCAATAAAATAACTTAGTTGTGTAAGCTTGCCATTAAAAAATCCAATTCTTGTTTACTTAACTGGATTGGACTTCTATTTATAAAATGTTTTTGTTTAATTTATCTACGATTGCAATTTTTTTTTTGCCAGGTAGGACTTGAGGCAATTCACAAATTTGGCGCCTGGCCACTTTTCAAACTAACAGTAGAGGTAGATGAGCGAGATCCAACAAAACAGAATATCATCAAAGTAAATGACCCTTTAAATATTAATTAATTTGTTGACTTTTGATCATGATCAGTAGATGTTTAAGTGTGACTGTGGTTTACAAAACAAATTTCAATGTTATTTTTTAAATCCTTTATATTAACTTGCAGTGTCTGAGCCCTTGCTTGCCGAAAAAAAATTTGGATTGAATTTTAACCTACATTCTCGTAAGCTAGCAAGCTGAAATTTTGCAGGCAGACTCGTGCCAATGATGTGTCAAAATTTCAGATGAGCAAATGTACTTTTGAGATATAGTGTTGTGGTGCTTAATATGTTCAACAGCCTTTCCTGTAGTGCAATAAGTTGGGCATTACATTGACAATACTTTAAAAAAATATATTCACGATAGGTGCGCATTATATTAAACACGTTTTACGAGACATAACTAGAGTTTTGTATTCTCAAATTTTTTTTACCCTGCGTATTATAATGAACATCCTTATAGTTATGTCTCGTATATAAAGGTTTTATAGTAAAAAACTTGTTTACAAAAATTTATAATCTACGTCCTTACACCTCATCGTGTAAGCAAGATGCTAAAATAACCATAAAATGTGCTAATAATTCTCAGACTGAAATGTCCATTTATAACACTGTATTTCTTTGGCTTTTCAATTGTAACAACTGTTGTATAGTTGTGATTGTACCCTGATTGGCCAGTCACTCCAGCTTCATAGTAAGCTGCAGCAGTTTGGCCAGTTTGGCTCATGTAAATAAAAGGAAGTGACATCAGAGGTAGACACCCCCACCTCCCCATCTACTTCTATTAATATCACTAAACTATCTAAGTATAGTGTCTGAGATAAAGAAGATGTTTTTCATCTTGTAGAGTTAAACCTATTGACAAAGTAATCACATGACCTGTTGACTTATTTACAAAGTACTGACATGACCCTTTAGACCTCCCACTCTGCGCTCCTGGTTTTATGGCTGTACTCACATGACCTGTTGACCTATTTACAGAGTACTCACATGACCTGTTGGCCTATTTACAAAGTACTCACATGACCTTTGAGACCTCCCACCTGAGCTCCTGGTTTTATGGCTGTACTCACATGACCTGTTGACCTATTTACAAAGTACTCACATGACCTGTTGGCCTATTTACAAAGTACTCACATGACCTGTTGGCCTATTTACAAAGTACTCACATGACCTGTTGACCTATTTACAAAGTACTCACATGACATGTTGTACTATTTACAAAGTACTCACATGACCTGTTGACCTATTTACAAAGTACTCACATGACCTGTTGGCCTATTTACAAAGTACTCACATGACCTTTGAGACCTCCCACCCTGAGCTCCTGGTTTTATGGCTGTGCTCACATGACCTGTTGACTTATTTACAAAGTACTCACATGACCTGTTGGCCTATTTACAAAGTACTCACATGACCTGTAGACCTGTTTAAAAAGTACTCAAATGACCTGTTGACCTATGTACAAGTACTGACATGACCTGTTGACCTATGTACAAGTACTCACATGACCTGTTAACCTATTTACAAAATACTCACATGACCTGTAGACCTGTTTACAAAGTACTCACATGACCTGTTGACCTATGTACCAAGCCCCAAACTTTAAATAATTGACAGATATCAACCCATATTGTTGGTCTCCTTTGTGTCTTCACTCTCTATAGATTGATATAGGAGAAACAGTGCTTCCCCCAGACTTGCTTCCCTTTGCTAACTGGACCCAAGCCAATGGCAGCACTGGGAACTCAACATCTCCCATGAGAGACGCAGCCCAGGTAAGTTGAGGCTGGTCTTTTAATGAGGCAAATTGTTAATCCAATTTTCAACTTCTAGCCTTCCAGACTTACCTTCAGGCTTACATCAGGTATTGAATTACTTCTAAATGAATTTTTGGCTAATAAATTACAATCCTGTTTGGTAAGTATCTAGAAAACATCAAGAAAAGTTACATCAAATTAATTTTAATTTAAGTTTAACAGTTTTCCCCTCAACAAGTGTTTATATTTCATTGTCAGGTTTATTGTAAGGTTTATATCTCATTCTTATTTTATATATTTTTTATATTTCATTGTAAGGTTATATTTCATTGTTAGGTTTATTGTTAGGTTTATATTTCATTGTTATGTTTATTGTTAGGTTTATATCTCATTGTTAGCTTTATTGTAAGGTTTATATATCATTGTTATGTTTATATTTCATTGTTAGGTTTATTCTTAGGTTTATATTTCATTGTTAGGTCCTTTACTTAAATGAATGACTTTCAGTTCTGAATATTTCTATCAATGTCATGACTTTATCACTACTGTATCAACTACATGACTTTATCATTGCTGTATTAACTACTTGACTTTATCATTGCTGTATCAACTACATGACTTTATCACTACTGTCTCTACTACA
This sequence comes from Radix auricularia, assembly GCA_002072015.1. NCBI lineage: Eukaryota > Metazoa > Mollusca > Gastropoda > Lymnaeidae > Radix > Radix auricularia. The sequence goes on along the minus strand of MUZC01004438.1, from coordinate 45,803 downwards.
TGACTTTATCACTACTGTCTCATTTACATGACTTTATCACTACTGTATCAACTACATGACTTTATCTTTGCTGTATTAACTACATGACTTTATCACTACTGTATCAACTACATGACTTTATCTTTGCTGTATTAACTACATGACTTTATCACTACTGTCTCAACTACATGACTTTATCACTACTGTCTCAATTACATGACTTTATCACTACTGTATCAACTACATGACTCATCACTACTGTATCAACTACATGACTTTATCACTACTGTATCAACTACATGACTCATCACTACTGTATCAACTACATGACTCATCACTACTGTATCAACTACATGACTTTATCATTACTGTATCAACTACATGACTTTATCATCGATGTATTAACTACATGACTTTTTAGATTCTAAAATAAAGTAGTCATGTGGACATAAGGCAAAATTCAAATATTTATAAGTTTTTAAAAAAATATAAATAAATAATAAATAAAAAAGAATAAATAAATAGAGAATAAATAAAGAATAAATAAAGAATAAATAAATTATATAATTAATAAATAATAATTAAACACATAAAACTCAAGTCCTATAAATCATTGATTTTGAAATGCTCCACCAGAAAGTTCCATTAAATATGTCAATAAGTTTTATACTTTTTATCTTTTGAATTGTTTAGAAAATTTTAAAGTCAATATTTTTTTAAATAAATTTATCTCAGCTGAAGAGAGTCTTCATGGCTGAAACCATTCAGCTGTTACGAGGTTTTGGTGCCAATGAATCGGAGGCAGCCAGTCGAGCGGAACGAATCCTGGAGGTGGAAAAGATTATCACATCAGTGAGTGAGGGCTTTAATCTAATCTCTAATCTTCTCTGCTGTTATTACAACTTTTTTTCTAATGTTATTTTTATTTCATTGTAGCATTTAAAAAAAAAAATTAATTCAAAATGTTATTTGACTTTCTGTGACAGACAAATATTCATATAAATTCCTTTTTAATCATTCATACTACACACAAATGTTCATATAAATTCCTAACTTCTCATTCATACTACACACAAATGTTCATATAAATTCCTAACTTCTCTTTCATACTACACACAAATGTTCATATAAATTCCTAACTAATCATTCATACTACACACAAATGTTCATATAAATTCCTAACTAATCATTCATACTACACACAAATGTTCATAAAAATTCCTAACTTCTCATTCATACTACACACAAATGTTCATATAAATTCCTAACTTCTCATTCATACTACACACAAATGTTCATATAAATTCCTAACTAATCATTCATAGTATCAAGTAAATAAACTCGTTCATTTGTATCCCATCAGGCAGCTGCAGGATTCCATCACATTCACGATAGGTTTAGTCTGTACAATGTGATGACCGTAGCAGAGTTGGACTCTAATTTTACAATGGTAAGATTCACCTCATCAAATACTGCAATGTTATTTTGATGTCTCTTTTATATATTGAAGGGTTACCCTACAGGTAACAAGGGTTTATACAGGTAACATGGGTTTATACAGGTAACATGGGTTTATACAGGTAACATGGGTTTACAGTAACAGTGTCAGGAATCGGAATGTTATTTTGCAATGTTATTTTGATGTTTATTTTATATATTGAAGGGTTACTCTACAGGTAACAAGGGTTTATACAGGTAACATGGGTTTATACAGGTAACATGGGTTTATACAGGTAACATGGGTTTATACAGGTAACATGGGTTTATACAGGTAACATGGGCTTATACAGGTAACATGGGCTTATACAGGTAACATGGGTTTATACAGGTAACATGGGTTTATACAGGTAACATGGGTTTATACAGGTAACATGGGTTTATACAGGTAATATGGGTTTATACAGGTAACATGGGTTTATTGTTATGTTTATATTTCATTGTTAGGTTTATTCTTAGGTTTATATTTCATTGTTAGGTCCTTTACTTAAATGAATGACTTTCAGTTCTGAATATTTCTATCAATGTCA
>MUZC01004438.1:25388-40575 GCA_002072015.1 Radix auricularia | reverse complement strand
CTGGTGTGTCATCAAGAGTCGCCTGTTGTGTCATCAAGAGTCGTCTGTTGTGTCATCAAGAGTCGCCTGTTGTGTCAGGAAGAGTTGCCTGTTGTGTCATCAAGAGTCGCCTGTTGTGTCAGGAAGAGTTGCCTGTTGTGTCATCAAGAGTCGCCTGTTGTGTCATCAAGAGTCGCCTGTTGTGTCATCATTGTCAATAGGAGAGTTGAGGTATTGTTTAATACTGGAGCATGAGACCAAAAGCCATTTTGCGCCCTAAGCAGATGAGAAATCCTGACCAACCAAATATTTCCAGCAATCTGCAAACCATTGCCGTGTTCCTGTAACAACGGAGAAAAAAGCATACTGACCACTGCCTCCTACTTTCCAAGGCCATGTTTTTGGTATAAAAAAATATGGCTCCCATAGTAAGGGACGCTTGAAATAAATGTCATAGGACAATGACTTTATTGCCCATAGTTAATGTTTTTTGAACTTTGTGTTAGGAACCCCGGCGTCTTGTTTGTTTGGCTGGTTGTTGATATATATACTCATCTTATAGGATGGTGACACACAGTTATATACTCATCATGTAGGATGGTGACTGAACTGAACTGAACTGTCCCTTAACCAGACGCTGGGTCGTTGGGGCACCATTTTGAGCTGCGCACTATCTCATGCCAAGTGTCACGGTTCTGAGCTGCCTTCTGGGAATCACTAAATGAAAGGCCGGTCCACTCTTTGATATTGTCCTCCCAACTTTTCCTTGGTCTGCCTCTTTTCCTTCTTCCCTGGACTGTGCCTTGCAATATCGTCTTTGAGAAACCTCCAGATCTTGTCACGTGTCCGTACCATCGCAATTTTCTCTTTTTAATTGAGGTGAGAAGGTCCTCGTAAGGGCCAATGACAGCACTTATTTTGTCGCGGACCGCTTCGTTCGTGATGTGCGCCGTGTAGGAGATGTTTAATACCTTTCGAAAACATCTCATCTCTAGCGCATTAATTCTTTTTTGGAGGTCTGCGGTGAGCGTCCAAGCCTCACAACCATAAAGGAAGACTGACATCGCCAGCGAGCGCTTAAGGTGGAATCTTTGATCTCAGGGAGAGCTTCTTGCTTCGCCAGATGTTTTTCAGTTTGCTTAATGCTGCAGTTGTTTGGGCCGTTCTGGCAAGAATTTATGGCTTTAAGCCTTCATCGGATATTATAGCCCCTAGATATTTAAAGGTAGGGACCTCCTCGAGTTTTTGCCAGTAGGATGGTGACACAGAATGATATTACAGAGGAAACTAGCTGAAGCAAATGACCATGCAGTTCATTAGGAGGTTGTCAAGGCCCCCCCGCCCGGGTAAAGTCTGACAGTGTCTACATATGGCAGCATCAAACGCCATGTCCAGCTCTTCTCTCAGTCAGTTAATACTATAACAGAATTTCTTTCGTAGCTCGTCCTGGTCAGAACGATTGGAGATTGTCCTATAAACTGTCGACATAAACATCACTTTTATATGGTGATACAACATCTTTCAGACCCACTCCAACATCACTTTTATATGATGATACAACATCTTTCAGACCCACTCCAACATCACTTTCATATGGTGATACAAAATATTTCAGACCCACTCCAACATCACTTTCATATGATGTTACATCTTTCAGACCCACTCCAACATCACTTTCATATGATGATACAACATCTTTCAGACCCACTCCAACATCACTTTTATATGGTGATACATCTTTCAGACCCACTCCAACATCACTTTCATATGGTGATACATCTTTCAGACCCACTCCAACATCACTTTCATATGATGATACAACATCTTTCAGACCCACTCCAACATCACTTTCATATGGTGATACAACATCTTTCAGACCCACTCCAACATCACTTTCTTACCACCACACACCATCTTTCAACCTATTGTTTTAGACTATTCTCCTCCTTGCCATTAACAATGCCACTATGGACATTATGTTATCATTTAAATCAATCAGTGCTGCCAGTGACAATTTTGGGAAAAACCTAGCCAACATGCCCACAAAAAAACCCTAGATCTACGTTGAAAAACCTAGTGCTGGCAGCACTGAAATCAATCTGACAAAACACTCAAAGCCTAGAAAGAATAGACAGCTCATTATTTTATCAAAGGAAGAATGGTAACAGTAACACATATCTTGTATGTTATGATAGGTATGACAGTATATAAATAAATATCATGCTGGTCATTGGTTCAAAAAATTGGTTTGATGTTAATTTTTTTCTTAAACATAAACACAAATGTTTTCAATGATATCAAATTAATGAAAACTTTTTGTATACAAAACTGATGTTTTTCAATTGTTCTGTAACCTTTCTTCTGTTTAAAATATTTAAATAAGATATAATTGCTAAATCTCATTATGAGGGGTGAGACTGCAATCAGGCTTTTCCATTTCCTATATCTCATTAACAGGCTTGAACCAGAGACTGTAGCCTTCACTTGGTAGATATTATCTCCCATGTCTGACAATTCCAATGGCTCAAGTTTTTTAAAGTTTAAATTTTTCTCACAACTTGGAGCAAACTAAAATGTTTCTTTGTTTATTAATAAAGCTTATCTGGATGCAGTATCTGAATGCTCTTGGCTTTAATGTGGACGGGGAGACTGAAGTGGTCGTGCTTCACCCAGACTACATGATGCGCATCAACCACTTCCTTCGGGAATACTATCATGGACCGCCAGAGAAAAAGAGGTTGGTATTAAGGCAGCCTTGAAAGAAATGAGAACATCTCATTGTTGTCTCAAGCAGTAAAATCAGTTATCTTGAATATGGTATCAAATATTGAGATGCATGAACGAAAAAAATCACAAACATTGACCAGGTACAAAACTGTAATGTATTTTATTAAATTAAGATATAAATGTTTTAAATTGAATCCATTAATAAATATATGTGTCACTATTTGGAATTTGAATCCATTAATAAATATATGTGTCCCTATTTGAATCCATTAATAAATATATATGTCCCTATTTGAATCCATTAATAAATATATGTGTCCCTATTTGAATCCATTAATAAATATATGTGTCACTATTTTCATACAATGTGTGATAAGCTCAGCTGCTATGTTCTTAAATTATTATAATTATTATATGCAAAGACATTCGGGGTAATAACTCCATTAGGGTGACCAATACCTTTCCTGGCCACAGAATAATAAACATAGTCTTCACTAGATTGCACTCAGCAAAATGTTAATATTTCTGCACCAAAGTTTAATCAAATGGGAACAGCTTTTATGTGTCTTTTTAGCTGTTGCAGATCAAAAATTTATCCTGACTTAATAACTTAAAAAACCTTTTTAACAATGTTAATTGAAGACAAGAAGTTAAAAAAATAAACAGAAGTGTTTAATTAACACTTAGAACTGAAACAAACCTTCTGAAATCTATAAATAAAATTTATATCAACAGAAGTGTAATAGAAATTAAATATTGTTTTTGTTGAAAGAACCCAACTAAAATCTATAAAAAGAAGTTAATTAATTTTTAAAAATCAATGCTCTGCTGTAGATGAATGCAGTTTGTCTACCAATGGGCAAGGCAAATTGTTTCTGAAAATTTAGACCTACCATTGTTGTTTAGCCACTGTGGCAGTGAATTAAAAATAAAGTTAATCATGAGGTACTACATCTCTTGACATTGTTGCTTTCATTTAATGTGACACATTCTCCACATCAGAATTCTGAGGGATTATCTGGCCATCAGTCTGATTCGTTCATTCCGGCCGTACTTTGATAAATCCCTGTTTGAAATCAAAGACACAGGTGACTATTAATTATGGTTTGTTTTAAGTTTTATTTGATTTAAACATAAAGCTAAGCATGAATTATTCATCTATTTTATTTACATCAGTTAGTTATTTTTGAAAGCATTGACAAATCTCAAGTTTTTATTGAAATTTGAATTTCATTGCAGTCATTTTTTTAAAAACATTAGTTAAGTCTGAACTAAAATTGTTTACGTTTCCATGATTCAAATAGCATTGGCCTACCTTAATATGAAGTTCATGACAAATATATAGTTGACATAAGTAAGCTGATGACAATAAAATAAGCGTGCTTAATATATGCTTTTTGTAGAAGAAGATGAGATGGAAGAAGCATGGAAAAGATGTACTTTCTACACAAATAAAGCAATGGGATTCTCCACTGGGGCACTTTATGTCAAGGGAACTGACTCTGAAGGCAGTGTGGAGAAGGTGCAGTTTTAGTACAATTTATCTTTGTTATTGTATAACTATTTGATATTCTGTATTAAATGTTGTATCTTCTTTTAATTTTAATGTTATTCCATTCATATTAATTTTTTTTATAGATGGAAAAACTGATCACTTATGTGAAAAATGCTTTCAAGGACTTTTTATTAAACAAATACTGGATGGACAAAAAGACAAGAGGCCGAGCTGAAGAAAAGGTAACTCCTGACCTTGAAGGGACTGAACATTTTTATAATTTCACCATCTCTCTAACAAGTTGGCACTTTTAATCTACTTTTAAATCTATTGATTTATTTCCACTCAAAGATAATAAATATTTTAAAACCTATTAAAAAACAAATTACACCAACTATTTGTGTAAGAAAACAATAAATTTAAGCTTTATTATCAACTAATACAAATAATGGTAAACGTTTCGGCTCATGCCTTCATCAGTACAAAAACATTTACTTACATATATCTTAAAATTAAAACATATTAAAGTCTATGTGATAAAATGAAAAGAAAAGAAAAACAAAAATAAACAAGGACATAGAATATAAGAAAACCTATTAATGATGCTTTCTGGACAAATTTATGTTATGTATGAATTGTGTCCATTCATTATGTTCTCCCAGGTTGATTCCATTATTGACAAGATCAGCTATCCATCCTTCATTCTCAATAACACTTTCCTTGATGAATACTATGATAACGTAAGTTAAAATTTTGTTTTTATGAAAAGTATATATTCTTTTTAAAATTTAATTTTTTCTTTGAAAATAGTTTATAAAACCAAAATTTGTAATAAATAAAAAAATCTATTTCTTTGTTTTAACAGTTTTATGTCATTCCAAATGACTGGTTTTCAAATCTCCTTTCCTGGAGAAGATTTCTTCTTGGAAATATGAATTACGACTTGCAGGCATTGCCTGATAGAAAAACAAGGTATGGCTTGTCTCTCTATTCTGTATTACTAAACCGTACACCTAATGACTTCTTGCTATTTACTCATAATCTTGATATCTTTTTTTTGTCCCCTATTTAAGATTAATTTAAAGCTTTCTGTTGTTTTTTAAGCCAAATTTCTTTTTATTAATGAAAGGTTTTATTACTTGTTAAATGATTTAATTCCCATTTCTTTATCAAATCTCAAAGGAAAATTTTAAAGTAGAATATAACATGTAAATATTTTATTAAATAATCACTCCAAAATACATTTTTTAAAAAAAATTACATCCCTCAAACTAAAACATTTTTTTTGTGTAAACCTCAAGATCAATAAAAAAAATTGTAACTTGAGAAGAAAAACAATTATTTTCTTCTAAGTTTTTAAAGAAATTCCTCAGAAATGGCAAGTTTGTTTTTCTTTTTCTTTTCAATCTTATTTCTTTTTCAGTTGGCTTCGACCTCCTGTTACTGTTAATGCCTACTATTCACCAACAAGAAATGATGTCATGTTTCCCATTGCCATGTTCCATTTACCTTTCTACATTCCAGATGGCCCCAGGTAGAGAGTTTATACATTTAAATTTCACAAAGTTTAATAATATGAATCTCTCGATTAGTAAAACCATTTTACAAAGTAAGAAATCGGTATTCTACCATTTATTTGGGAACTTTTTATCGTGTTTGCTGGAATACAAGAATATTTTCAGTAACGACAATGAATAGAAATAGCTAAATGAATGGCTACATGTTATTCAAATGAAGAGCATTTATCACATCACTGTTGTAACTTTCATTTCTAAAAATCGGTATTAACAAAGTGTATGTTTATGTGTTATTGAAATTATAACTATCATGTACATTACTGAATATATATTGTCTTGATTCCAGCTAAAATAATTACTGAAGAAATTTAATATGAACAAAGAACATGAAGTTTAAAATTCATACACAATACTTGATTCCTACTTCACACACCATTATTCTATTTATACTTTTAACACATTATTTTATTTGTACTTGACATGGATATAGCATATGGCATCAGAGTTTATGATATCTCTTCAAAATATACAACAATTATAAATCTGAAAAGCACTCCCTTTATGTGCTAAAATATAAACTTCTGTCAAACTAAATAATATCAAAAATATAATATCCAAATAAATCAGATATATTATGATTTATTTTATAAATATTTCACCTTCGTACCATTAAGAATAAAATATCAACATGCTTGATTTTAATTGTAGTCATAAATATATTAATTACTTGGTTTGTAATTTGATTTTTTCATTTCAATATTTTGTCCACAGTGCTGTCAACTTTGGTGCCATGGGATCAATCATAGGTCATGAAATAACTCATGCTTTTGATTTTCAAGGTAAATGATCTCTGAATGATCAAAATTTGTAAAGAACCATCTACTATGGATGTACATTTGTTTTTTTTTAAATTTAATGACACACATATGTCTTACTGGGATAAAATTAAATCACAAAAAAGAGCTTCTAAACATCCTTAAAAATGTGTCTGAAAGGTAATTGTGTAGCAAGGAATGTAATATGAAGTAATGTCATTTGATCATTAATTAATGCTAGAAGTTGCTTAGAACATGACTGTTTCCTTACTGACTTTACTTTCACTAACCAATCTGCTAAATGTTTTGGTTAATGAATTTGTTCAAACATATGTTGTTTAATTAGGCCGACAGTATGATGGTCAAGGGAAACTATCTGACTGGTGGGATGAGCAGACTGCCAAAAACTTTATGCAGACAACAACTTGTATGAAGGATCAGTATGGCAGCATCAAAGTCAGAGGAGTCAATGTAAGGAAAATATCTAACTACCAATTAATTAAATTTCAATTTCTTATCTTTGTTTGAACAAGTTAGCTAAATATGTTCACAATTTTTTTATTTTCATTTTTTAATGTACAATCATATTTCCTTAAAAGAACGTTCATTTTTTTAATCATGTATGTGTTTATTTCATTGTTATTAAAACATTATTGTCCTCATTTTGAGATCATTTTATAAGCACATTAAATTTTTTAAGAGTCTAGGATAGTCTATTTATTTTTAGAACTCAATTTTATGCAATGAATATAATAAACTTTTTAAAACAAATAAGTAGATCTAACTTTAATCTTCTAAAATAAAAATTAGTTGTCATGAAAACAATTTTCTTTTGACAGAAAATACATCTTATTGCTCAACTTAAATAAACAATGATTCAAATTCAAATCATAAATAAATTTAAAGTCGCAAAGCGTCGTAATGCGTCTCTTCCCGCTATCCCTAAAGCGTCGTAATGCGTCCCTAGAAACAAATCTCGTTAGAAATGAGATATCGGAAAGTAAAAACTCTTCAATGCTTGAAAAACAATGCATTCGACTTCCGGCAATGGCGGCCGTTGCCGGCACTAGTGTTATCGCTCGATTCGCGATGTTTTTTGGTAGTTTTAACGGGTTTTTTTTCGAAGATACGTTTTCGTTATACTTCATTACTAAAATAATAGTACTAAACTACAGGTAAATATTGTTTCAAACTCAGTACGGTCTTTTGGATGCGTAAAATAACCATTCTTAGCCTTAAAAATGAAGTCAGTATGACAATAATATTATAAATGGATTTTACGCAAATTTTTTAATTTCATAACCGGTTGATCGTAATACGGAAAATCCTTACGGGACTGAGGCGGAAGTTTTCCAAAAACCTTATAGCACCTTAAGAGTTAAAATGACTTTTTTCCTGTATATCTGCGACTGATAAAAGTATGAAATACATTGCAACTTTTTTTAGATTTTTAATCTTTAGTAAATGGAAAACATGTAAACAGGGTATGAGTTAGCCTGACAGGACCTAACAAAACAGCGAACATTTTGGCACAGGGCCTTCTTCAACTGACAAACGATACATTTACACAAATAAAACGAATAGAAAGAAATGAAAAATAAAAACTTAGCTGCTGTGAAATCCATTGTATGTTTTGTCCATTGAGGAAGGCTCTTTGCCTAAATGTTTGCTGTTTTGTTAGATCTTGTCAGGCTCACTCAAACCCTGTTTACATGTTTTTCATTTACTAATTTATGAGCCTGAATGCAGGCTCACCGCAATTTGCTTTTTAATCTTTAGCTTGCTAAGTACAAACTTCATTGGATAATGATTGTTTGTTTTTAAAAGTGTTTTCTTTCACAATTTTTTATTCATCAAAAGTTTTGATTTAAAAATAAAAAGATAACCTTTAAAGTTCTTCTATTTTATTATTTCCCCTAATTTCAGAATAAGAATCAAATTCTGAAAAATGGAAATAAAATTTGATTTAGAAATGCAAGATCAGAACTCTATAATTTTTTTTTGCTTAGGAATGTCTGTAATAGATAAGAAGATAATGATGTTATTCCTGTGGATTTTATTTCCAATAATATCTTGAAAATGATTGACTAAGTTTTGTTGGCTTGTTTTTATTGTTATTTTTTAATTAGTCCACTTTTTCAATCAAGTCTTATAAAATATCAGTCTTTATCACATATCATCTTTCTTTCTAACATAAAACTTGACATTAACATTTGTTGTTTTTAAATGGATCCAGATTGATGGTGATTTTACTTTAGATGAGAATATTGCGGATAATGGAGGGCTAAGGGCAGCTATGTATGTAAGTAAACATCATGAATATTCTCGGTATTTGTGTAAAACAATTCAAATTTTAATTAATTACTTTTAGCTTTAATCAAAACAAGAAAGTATTATAACATTTGTTTTCCTCCAAATACCTGAATTTTAAAATTTTCTGACATCATCACTGGCATTATTATAATTCATAATTTAAGCTGTTGACACATTTCAATTTAAGCATGTCATAAGGCTTATTTTTATGTAACTTTTCTTGTCATACAAAATGCTCCTCCATCCTACAAAGTAGACATTGAGTCCAATGTGATGAGATTTGAATATAATTTATTGCAGGCATATCAAATGTGGATAGAAGAATTTGGGGAAGAACTCCATTTGCCAGGTCTCAATATGACAATGTATCAAGTTTTTTACACAAGTTTTGCTCAGGTGAATAAGTCTTTTGAGTTCTCTAAAATTTTTTCTTTATACCACATATTTTTTAACATTCTTTCAAAAGGTTTGTCAGTATGGAATTTCTGAATTGCAATTTAAAACTTCTAAATTACTCAGTGTTAAAGATTTTTGTTAAATGCCTAGCATTTTCAGAAGAGATAATGAGAATTGTAAATAGGAAAACAAAATTAAACTGTCGAAAAAATTGAAAGTTTTCACACACACCCCCCCCCCCTTTCAAATTTTGCACTCTCATTATAAAGGAACAATTCATTAAAATTATTTTATGACATTACAAAAAGAACTGCAAAACTCAGAAATAACCTTGTGCCGTGTTATATAAAGTCCATGTTAATGCAAACAATTTAAACAATTTTTCAAATGTTTCCCTTATTCTAAAATCAAAGCCTTGACTCTCTGAAAGCCCCTGATATTTCAGACCTAGAGAAGCAGTGGCAACTTGTATCTAAAATTATTAAGGAAGATGCTACTAAAAATTGTGAGACTTTTTTTTTTAAAGTTTGTAAAAGGAAACATGAATAGTCCATGCTTAAAGATTATTGTAAAATAAAAATTTGAAAATAATCATTTAAGTAAAATAGCAAGAAGCAGAATAAGAAAAAATATTCTACACAATATCACCGTCACAAAAGTGGCTCTTGTTTTTTGATTAAGCACAACTTACAGTAAGTGAATAGAAAATCCTCAAGCAGAATGCTTAGGGACACTTCTCTCTTGCAGACTTGGGTGCAACAGCCCATAGAACTTTTCCATACACTGGGGGAGAACTTCTGACATTATGCTAATGATTTTATTAATTAAAAAGTAATTATTATGTAGCATAGTATTGATAATATCAAGTGGAAATAATGGGTACTGCATTTTGACATGAGGAAGTAAGCTCTTTTAAAAACAAAATATTCTAAATACCAAGGACCTTATATTTGACCAACGAGCTGGATCACAAAAGCAAAAAAAAATCACCTAGAAATAAAAATTTTTTAAAAATATATTTGTTCTTTAAATTTAACATTTATCAGTAAATTATTTTCTTTTCAGATGTACTGCAGCAAATGGACGGATTCAGGATTATTTTACCATCTATTAACAGACCCCCACAGTCCAGGATCAGCTCGGTAACTAAATTTGTGTTACGCATACAATAGCAAATTACTGATACATTTTAAAAACTGAGAAATGAAATAATATTTCTGTTATTTACAGGGTAATATAAGTTAAAACCAATGAAATTGAAATGAAAATGCTGGAAGATGATTTGATACTATGAAAAATAAAATAACTTATTGTATCAATATTTTAATTTGAACAAAAGCTATAACAAGCAACATTTTTTTATTGACTAATAATTAAATTCTTTTAAAGTCTTATTGTTTTTAATTTATATTTTCAATTTTTAGAGTCAATGGGGCACTTTCCAACAGCCAGATATTTAATTGGGCATTCAAATGCCCTATGGCCAGCCCTATGAATCCAAGAACAAAATGTGAAGTGTGGTAAAAACAATATTGACAAGTACAAAGAATAAGGGAGTGCTTATTGTTGTAGATGAAAAAGGAAAATTCATGAGATGGATGTTAATCTTAAACTTGATTGCTGGCTCATCCATAGTTACTTCATCAAAATGTATCATCAGGCAAAATATATTTTATGAGACTCTTTATATTTATAATCCATTTTTTTATTTTGACTGATTCAGATAACAAAAATTGGCAAAGCTATTTAATTTGTGCAAAATAACTTGCAAAATTTATACCATTGATAGTTGAAAGTAAAAGATCTGTTTATTTCGAATGAGATAAAAGGAGGACTTTTTAATTTGTAATCTATGCGTTAAAAAATATGTTTACATGATTACAGAAAAGTTTATTATTGTATCCTAATAAAATTTTTAAAAGCATAAGTGCAAAAACAAAAATCCAAATCAATGTTGCAGTGGCTGTGGTTTTCTTCCCAAACATTTTTGGTCTCATGTTCAAAAAATGTAAATATTATTTTTACCGGGCTAACATAGCTTTACATTTTAAAATGAAAGGACATTGTAAAAGCATTATGAGTTTGTAGTAGGCCACTTTAATAAAGCACAGTGTAGCACAAATATGAACCAATGCCTTTTTTTTTAAATTTCATTCAGGATTGGCTTGTTGCAAGACTAACTAATCTTGCAGCTAGTAAATTGAATGGGATTTATACATTTTTTAAAGGTTAGGTAAATAGGGTTATTTACATTGTATCAGAATAATACATTTTCTGGTTTACTATATCTTTATTTCTTCTAAATTTAATGAAATAGTAAACAGAAATGATTTTCCATGTTTAAATTGTGATGTGTTCAATACCAGAGTTGAAAAAGCAAAATTTAAAAAATGCATTTCTTTTAAATTAAATATGAGAGTTGTAAAGCATCAAGTTGGTTTTAGAAGTATAAACTGGAAGTATTAATTGTTACTAGATATATATAGAGATTTCATGAGGTTTTAGGTTACCATGAGGGCATACATTTTCATTTTGATATATTTTTGTGTGTATATAACTTGACTGTTTGGTGTATCAATACTTGATAATTGATGAGCCCATTACTGGCTGTGCTATTTGTTATCTTCCTCTGTTACAATTTAATTTTACATGCATTGAAAGTGATCTATACTTCAAATAAGTCTAGCTGCAAACAATATCTTTTATTATATATTGTGGGAAGAAATTGTCTGCAGATAGGTAAAAATCGTGTCTCTTAATATACTAAAAATTAAAATGTTCTGTTTTTTGTTAAAGATGATTATTGGTGTGTTTGAGTATTTGTATGTAGAATAAAAGAATGAATACAATAAATCACCCTACTCTCAGATAATGACTGTTTTGTTTTTTGTAATTCTTTCCAAAATCCCAAGATAAATAAGTTTTCTGAATCTTAATGATAATTTTATTTTAGTTTAATTTTCCTAAAATTGAAATATATCTTTCTTAGAAAGCAGCAACTAGTTCCTTTGTAGAACTGTTTCCATGTTGTTGTGAACGAGAGTTATTGCCCTTTCAACTGCCTTTTTTAAACTCTGCAAGAATCCCAGCCTTTTGAATTGTGAAAATGAAACAGCTGTTACCCAGAAATGTAATAAGTGCCTATTTTTACCTATGGTAATATGTATAGGTTTGACACTTTTAATTATATGTTTATTAAGATACTGAATTCATTTCTATTATACCTGTACTTATCATTTTTACTTATTTTAAAACTTAAAAAATCAAAATGTAATGATCAATAATTTATTAACTGTACTCATGTAACTTAAAATCTTAACTATAAATGTCATCTTATTCTTTAAATATTTTTTATCATCTATTTATTAATATTTATTGCTTGACATTAAATTACCTGACCATACAAATGATTGTTTCTGCTTTAAGAAATTTTATCAAATCAAAGTACGATATCACTTAATGCCACTTAACTTTTGTTTCAATCTGAAATTTATTTTAGATTTTCTCATATCATTATCTACGTTTAATCAAGTAGATCTGCTTTAATTAACTCTACTCAACATCCTCAAGTTAAATCAAGAAACAAACATGACTTTGGAGTCAACTTAAATTTCCATGCAAAACAATTTAAAATCCATGATGTAAAATTATATTTGAACTTGTTGCTAGCTTAATCTGCTTCCAAACGATGAAACAGTCAAAGAATGGTATCAAACAATGAAACAGACAAAAAATGGTCTGATTTATCCTGTGATTAAATTCATTTGGTGATTGTCTTTTCATTGAAATAGTAAATGAAGTAGTTGTGTAATATTTTGCTTTAAGCTACTTTAAGTTGTTGTTACCTCTGTATTTTAAATGTAACAGACAAATCATTCCATTTTAATATACCATACTCATTGTCTCTCTGTGCTCTAACATAAGTTGTATCTTATAGATAACATAGGTATGATCAGTACAATAGCCATTCTTATGTAAGTAGCAGTAGTTAGTGATGTCCTGTGTTCTTATTAACATTAACATCTTAAGTTACTTCAGTTACGGTATTATTTAAACATGACCTGAGTGTCTTCCTCTTGTAATTGATGGGGTGTGTGGCTACAGATTCGCTACATCATTATCTATACTTGATTCAGCTTTAGCTTGGGCTAGATCAATATCTATACTTGATTCAGCTTTAGCTCGGGCTAGATCAATATCTATACTTGATTCAGCTTTAGCTCGGTCTAGATCAATATCTATACTTGATTCAGCTTTAGCTCGGGCTAGATCAATATCTATACTTGATTCAGCTTTAGCTCGGGCTAGATCAATATCTATACTTGATTCAGCTTTAGCTTGGTTTGCACTTGACTCTATTCTTGCTTGTACACTGATTGCATGTGGCAAGCGGTTAATAAAAACTTTTTAAAACTGGAAATATCAATTTCCTGAATGTCATGCTACATATTGACATCTAAATGATTTTGGTTAAGACAAAAAATCAGAACCAGTACTAATTTTTGTTAATGTTGAACAGACCAATAGCTCATTCATTAAGAAAAAGAAAAGTGGGCATTGTCTTACCCTCAAAAGTGTGTTTATTGACTGTTAATACATAATTATATATCACTAAATACAAAATCATCAGTAATGGGAACAATAATGAGCAGAAACATTGCAATAGAGTGATAGCATTTTTTCTAATTTTTTTTAAAAAGAAAAATGAACTGCTATATAAAATTAGAATGAAATGTAAATATATACAATAAAAATAATTTTTTCTACTGATGTCTTGGATATCTCAGACCCTTATTTGATTTTCCTATGATTTAAACAATCACTTTGTCAATTCAGCTTGCTTGAATCCTATGTATGAAATGTTTGAGAACTATTTAAGCAAAATTACCTTTCAGCATATAATTTTGATGATATCTTATATTATTTATCACAGAATTTCATTATTAAGATACTTAAACTTTTTTCAGTACTGAATCTGTGTCGAGACTTTGTTCAATGAGTTGCACTGTTTTATCTTTTGGTATTGTTCTCAGTGTTGAAGCCAGGCTGTCAAAGCTTATTTATTGGATCCTTTCACACTTAAAACATTGCATTTTTTCCTTTTTAATTTATAAATACAAAAGCTTCAAAGCTACCATCATATATCTTTTAAATGTACCGTAAATATTGCTCATTAACTTAATTCAATATTATTTTCTAACATTGATGTTATTACCTGGTCATTTGTGAAACATGTTTATCATTTATACAATTTCAAGCTACAACACTTTGAAAAAAATAATGAAGGAAAATTATTTTAGTTATTTATGAGCTGGAGAATTCACAGATCTATTGAATTAGTTCCAGTAAATGATTAGAGGGAAGAAAACAGAATGAGTTAGATTTTGTTTTATTTATTTATCTTCAGCAAAGATGTTATTTTCTCAGATAAATATATTGCTGTTATGGTTTTTCTTTGTAACTAGGTTCAAGGATAATATGAACTAATAGTTCTCCCATGGCAAACTTGTTTCATTTCAGCTTTGAGTAGAAACATTGAATTATATTGTTAATGTTTATCTGTGAAAACTTGTTTGTTACTAATGAATATGTAACTCTTAGTTTTTAAAGTTAAAAGTTGTGATGATTTCATTGAAACATTATTTTTCTATGCCACCAACAGCAGCGAATGTAGGGAAGAGATCCAAGGGCACGGTTTACTGACATCTCTTTAAAGTGAACATTTTACTGACATCTCTTTAAAGTGAAAATTTTACTGACATCTCTTTAAAGTGAACATATTACTGACATCTCTTTAAAGTGAACATTTTACTGACATCTCTTTAAAGTGAACATTTTACTGACATCTCTTTAAAGTGAATATTTTACTGACATCTCTTTAAAGTGAACATTTTACTGACATCTTTTAAAGTGCACATTTTACTGACATCTCTTTAAAGTGCACA
>MUZC01004438.1:7770-19838 GCA_002072015.1 Radix auricularia | reverse complement strand
GGGGGGGGGGGGGGGTCCTGAATATTTTTTCAATGAACTAAAAAAGCATAAACTAATATTTTGTTTACCAGCCTAGAACGGGTAGCGCCTGGAATAAAACGACAACACTATCACCGTGTATAATAACCAAACCGTGAGGTGAAGGTCAGATCAGGGTACACACAAACACACAGCAATTAAAAAGGCAGGGAATTGCGGCTTTTAAAAAAACCCAAAGAAATCCAACTAGAAACAAAAAATAACCGACAGAAGGGGCACTGTGACTTATCAAACTACTATACTTTATGGAACTTACTGGCGTTAATTATCCCCCTTTTCTGCTAATTAACTACTTTCGAGAATAGGTCAAATTTCAAATCGTGTTTATTCCGAAAGTACGAACGCATTAAATATCTCCAAATATGTTAAGGGCCCAATGGTAAAAGTAAGGGTAAAGGTAATGTTAAAAGTAAGGGTAAAAGTAATAGTAAAAGTAAGGGTAAAGGTAATGGTAAATGTAATGGTAAACACTTATAATTTCTAGCTTCCTTTCATGTGAATCCTGTAAACCAGGTTCACCAACTTCCGATTGCTGGTCAGCACAACTAAATCCAGTAATTTGGTCAAACAAACAAATGTGTATATAGAATAATCGCTGCACCGTTTTGTCACCTCCATTACATGCTACTGGAGATAACGTGGCTAATCGTTCACATCACGGGGACGCAATAATCTTCTGTACAGAAAGACTGCCTGTAAAAGATAAGCTTACAAACAGACCTACAGTCCTAGAGAATAAAATCCCCTTTCCAACGAGATACTTGAACTTGAACTTGAACTATCCCTTAACCCGACGCTGGGTCGTTGGGGCACCATTTTGAGCTGCGCACTAACTCATGCCAAGTGTCACGGTTCTGAGCTGCCTTCTGGGAATCGCTAAATGAAAGGCCGGTCCACTCTTTGATGTTATCCTCCCAACTCTTCCTTGGCCTGCCTCTTTTCCTTCTTCCCTGGACTGTGCCTTGCAATATCGTCTTTGAGAGACCTCCAGATCTTGACACGTGTCCGTACCATCGTAGTTTCCTCTTTTTAATTGAGGTGAGAAGGTCCTCGTAAGGGCCAATGACAGCACTTATTTTGTCGCGGACCGCTTCGTTCGTGATGTGCGCCGTGTAGGAGATGTTTAATACCTTTCGAAAACATCTCATCTCAAGCGCACTAATTCTTTTCTGGAGGTCTGCGGTGAGCGTCCAAGCCTCACAACCATAGAGGAAGACTGACATCGCCAGAGAGCGCATTAGTCGAATCTTTGATCTCAGGGAGAGCTTCTTGCTTTGCCAGATGTTTTTCAGTTTGCTTAGTGCTGCAGTTGTTTGGGCCGTTCTGGCAAGAATTTCTGGTTTTGAGCCTTCGTCGGATATTACAGCCCCTAGGTATTTGAAGGTAGGGACCTCCTCGAGTTTTTGACCGTTTATCCGTATTTCACTTGTGAAATTCTTATTTGCCATTACCTTGGTATTTTCTGCATTAATTTCCATGCCATAGTCCTTCGACGTCTTCTCTAGCTTTGCAAGGAATTCTTTTAGTTCGTCCTCGCTGCCAGCTAGGCCGTCTATGTCATCGGCGAAGCGTAAGTTAGTTATGATCCTTCCTCCGATGCTGACCGTTCAGACATGGTCTTCGAGCACATCAGTCATAATTCTTTCTAGGAAGAGGTTGAAGAGGATGGGGGAGAGTAAACACCCTTGTCTAACACCAACAGTGGTCTTGAACCAATCTCCCAGCTTGCTGTTGTAGAGTACTGCGCTGGATGCTCTGTTGTATAGGTTCTTGATCACAGTAACGAGATACTATATACCGTAAAAACTCTTAAGAAGTTCTACAACATGGTTTCACCCTTGCCAAAAACACAACTCCATATGGCTGTATGGACTGTGCTGTGATGATGTGAGAATGACAATAATGATGGCCGACTTATCTTTTATGCATCGTGTTTACGGCCTAAGAGCTTTTTATGCGGGGCTACTAACTAATTTTATGGGGCATACGAAAGCCAGAAAAAAAGTATTTAAAACATTAATAGAGTACTTCAGCTGAAAAGTATTGTATACTGTATATTGAAGATATATATTAAGTAATATTAACGTTTATAATTTTAAGCATATTATATCAGGTTTAGGGAATTGGAGGCCCTAGGCGAAGTGAATTTGGTGGCCCTAAATGTAATAGAAAAATAAATAATAAAGATTGGAAAAATAAATTAAACTATTTTATTGAAAACTCCCTGTATCTATATCTAAATCAACAAATAACTGTAATTTATACAAACAAATCCGTGAAGATGTCATAAACCTTCAAAAAAATCTACTTTTCGTGCTTTCATGGAAGCACATTTTGCCCCAAAAATTGTGAATAATCCAGATACTGGACGATATCTTGTTCGATAGATATCATTACCAGACTGTCCAGGTGTTCTTGCGCCATTGTCGTTCTCAAATGGTTTTTTAAAATAAATTTTAAACTGGAAAACTTCTTTCTCCCGATGCATTATAATCAGAATCGTCAATGCTATAGCGATATTTTGAATAGCAATTTTCAAACCATACTCATAAATATCCAGTATCTGGATTATTGTAGGATATCATTAGCTATTCACAACATAAACCTTTCGGATCAATATCTGAACCAGATGCATCTTTGGGCGCAATATTCAAATCCATGCAACATTTCATCAAATCGTTAAGGTCAAATTTAGCAAATTTTTGATGTTGTGCATAGATCCAAAAAGACTAAACTGAAGTTTCTTTTTTTTTTTTTAAGTGCAATCAACGACATAACTGCTAGATATAACAAAACATTGGAAAATTCCACTTGATACTTTTTGTTTTGAATCTGTCAATGGTTCATCTATGCTGTCATAGTCAATCGTTCCTTCGTCTCAAGATGTGGCAGCTGAAATATGATTTCATCTGATTCCATCTCTAATTCTTGAGCCAAATGTCTTAATGAAATTTGAGCGGACATAAGTCTATTTTTTTGTTGTTTTTTTTTGGTTATTTTTTCATGAACTCTGTTGCACTATTTATACATTCCAGTGTACGTTCGAAATGCATGTCTTTCAATTGCATCAATTTACTAATCATATTCATTTGAAACAATAAATCACAACAGAATACTGAAGTTACCAGATATTGAATTTATTTAGTTGTTTCGCCAATCCAGTTACTTCAGTCCTTGATGTAGGATCATTGACATTTTCAGATATTCCCACTAATGGATCGTACACTTCTGCTTTTTGATGACGAGCAATTTTAACATTTTTGATCCTGCATCCCCAGTGTTTATCAGAAATAAGCTTTATAGTTACATTTTTACATGAATTTTCAAGATCTTCCATCGATGTGTTGAAGCACCTAACAGAACATACATTTTATGTAAAATTGCAAAGAGTTTCGTTGCAACCAATGGCGATTCTGCCATGTCTCCAAGAATTAGATTGAGACTGTGACTGTGACACATGACACATACAATGATTTTGGATTGAGTTCAAGTAGACTTTTTTGTACACCACGATAGCAGTCTTTCATATTGGTTACATCCTCATGTCCTTGGCCTCTGCAGTTCTGGAAACATAAATTCAGATCTTCAATTTTTTTTAAGCAAGCTTCCGCGAGACCGAAACCAGTGCTGTTGTCTACAGCCATGAATTGAAAAAAAAAATTCATTGATTTCAATGGCTTACACACATTGTTGCATATTCGCAAAATCATAGTCATTTGCTTTTGATGACCAGCATCAGGTGTGCAGTCTAAAATGATGGAATAATATTTCGAATTTTTTAACATTATTTATAATTATTTTCAAGGCAGCATCTCATTTTGAATTCTTTTGCCCAAGTAATGATCTTGAATTTTTTCGCTTTTTAATCTTACTTTCCAAAACAAAACAAAAAACATTCAATACCAAAAATGTCCATTGTCTGGTTGAAACAGTAGATCCACAGTGCCACGAAAATTGGTAAATTCCGCTTTGCAAGAAACTGCACCATTGAAATGATTCTTTGTAAAACATTGACCCAGTGTTTATTCTATTTTGCATAAGTTTTTGTGTTTCCTTGTCAATTGTCTTCCTTCCTTTAAACGATTATCCAGTTCAATCCAAGCACCGACAGCACGAATGTGCTTCATGGACGATTTATGATTTGCTAGACTACACATAGTTCTTTGGTATATTTGGTAAACTACTTGGTAAACTACAGGTAAAAATGTATTTTATTGGAGATTTCGAGGTCTCCAGGGGTCTGATGAGAGGGCCTCGCGGGCCGTTTTTTGCCTGCGGGCTGTATATTGGAGGCCCCTGAGCTAGAAGACTGGACATGTTTTTCAATCGTTATTTCCTTCTTATCGGCTTATTTCATACATTTTCAGTAATGAAGAGATAAAAAAAGCTGAACATGTCAAAATAAAACAAAATAAAATTAACCATGCCAGATTACTAAAATAATGTTTTATTTTAATTTTTTTCTTTAGCTGTTTTCGTTGCTAAGCTCTGAAAAAAAAAGATTGTATATTTTGAGAAATCAGTGAATTTTCAGCTTAATTTCTTCAAATAATTTTATTGACACAAAAATTTCTGCATACAAACTCATGCTTTAATTAGAATCTTATATATATATATATATATTGCTTTGCCTTCACCTCTAGAACCCTCAAAAGCCGTGGATTTTGACCATCTGTCATGGTCTGTGGACGCAATTATCTTCTGCATAAATGATATTATAAAAAAAATGATGAATTTACATTTTAAAATAATACAATTTAAACAATTAAAAAAGTAATCAGCAGGCAAAGGTATTGCATTGATTGGGTGGTTCTGGTTGTTTTGAACTAGGTCGAAGTTAGCTCTTAAAATGTTTTTTTTTCTATGATTACTGTGCGAGGCCCCCACTAATCCGAGGCCCTAGGCGGCCGCCTAGTTTGCCTTCGCCTAAAACCGGCCCTGTATCAGCACTTGAGTTGTAATACAGTATGTGAACTTTTCTTGCTTTGCAAAGCAAAGCTGCAAATGTCATCATCAAATGTCATTTCCCGCATCAAGGACATTTAGTTAAAAGAATTGACATGTATAAAAATGATGTTTGCCCCATGGTTCACAGAAAGGAAGACTATATCAGCTTCAGTTTAGAAAAAAAAAAAAACTTTGAAAAATAACTTGTTTAAAAGATTGAAAGTTCAAATTGAAAAAAAAAAATTTACATTAGGGGCCGTCCATAAATGCCGTCACGTGATTTTGACCGATTTTTCACCCCACCCCCCCTCGCCAAGCGGCATCACAAAAACTTAAGACTCCATATGACGTCACAAAGCCCCGCCCCAACAAAAGCTTTATTTTATATTTGAAAAAGTGCATGTTTCAAATCACTTTTTTGTCATTTAAGTATGTATTTAGTGTAAGGCTGCAATCTGATATCGTAACAAGCGTGACGTCATGTAAACGTCCGAAAATAAATTGCAAGAAATCATATATTTAAGCGAAACTTTTATTTAAAAGTTTCGAGTTTGATGTGATGTCACATTTCTTAAACATACCCCTCCCACTCGTCACACGTCGCCACAAATATGCTGACCCCCATGACGCCTCGGGCGTGACGTCATTTATGGACGGCCCCTATTTGGAAAACGTGTCACTAAACTGTTATCTATTTTCGCTTAACTCTTTTCGGCCAGAGTCCACCTGCCACCAGACATTCATCGGAACTAAAGAAACTTTTCATCAGATACGTCTTCTAGATCTGATGGATGCATGTCATTGAGTGGCAGGGCTTTACAAACTGTTTATTGATTGACAGAGATCTATTTACAAGTAACTTAAACCTTTCATTAAGTGTTTCCTATCTCAGTGATAAATGTATGCTCGCGTAGAGAGAATTGGGGCGTGTTTCTACTTAAAACCAAAGCATTTTTTTTACACACAGCTTCATAATATATTCGATGTCAATGTAAATTTTCTACACCCATTTCCACACACACACACACACAGACACACACACACACACATATATACACACACACACGCACGCACACACACACACAGTGAGAGAGAGAGAGAGAGAGAGACCTTACCGGCCACACAAATTAAAACATTCGTAAACTTTTGGGTCTGAAAAATGAAAAATACAAGACAGCAAAATCCCCCATATACAATTTAAAATGGCAGTTTTCTTAAATTTAGGGGTCTGACAGAACAAAAAGTTGCTGTTTTATATTACAAAAGTTTTGGCCTTTTATTTAGTAAAATTTAGTCGTTCAGCAAACTAGGATTAGCTTGTTACACAGGGGTTTGGTTGTAGCGTTCCATGTTTTTATTCCCCTAACTATTAGGTATTTATTTAAAAAGTACGAAGGTTTTAAAAAATCTCAAAATTACGTCATCAGTTCTGTGCTACAAAACCGCCTTGATGAGTAAATGAAGGAGAAATATGTGAGTTGCGTCATTCTAATTTCTATAAATAAACTACACTTTGTGGTGAGGCTGAGTGGAATTTTGATGCCTGCAGCTATGACTTTCAAAATTCGAAAACATGTACCCATCTATTCGGCAGCTCCGTGCTGTTAGTAATCTAACTATAATTAATATATATAATAGCCCAGTGGTGTGGGTTTGTAACGTAACGCATAACGCAAGAGATGTACGACAGTCTACAGCAGTTAGTTTAGTTGAAAAATCGTGTTTTGATGAGCGCTGTAAAAATATTTAATAGGATGACGTCATTGTTTGGTGTGCATCGGTGCGCAAAATACAACCCCTATTATTATTAAATACTTTGCGTACATTTCATAAAGTTTAATAATTCGTATTTATCAAAAAAGGACAAGTTAGTTGGTCTTTTAAAAAAAGGTTGGCGCCGTAGGCGCCCAAAATATGGGGGCGCCGCAGGCGCCACGGCGCCCGGCACAATTATTATTATTAAATAAATACTTTGCGTACATTTCATAAAGTTTAATAATTCGTATTTATCAAAAAAGGACAAGTTAGTTGGTCTTTAAAAAAAAGGTTGGCGCCGTAGGCGCCCAAAAAAGGGGGGCGACGCAGGCACCACGGCGCCCGGCACAATCTATTATTATTAAATAAATACTTTGCGTACATTTCATAAAGTTTAATAATTCGTATTTATCAAAAAAGGACAAGTTAGTTGGTCTTTAAAAAAAAGAGGCGCCCAAAAAAAGGGGGCGCCGCAGGCGCCACGGCGCTTGGCACAATCTAGTTAATATATATAATAGCCCAGTGGTGTGGGTTTGTAACGTAACGCTAACGCAAGCGATGTACGACAGTCTACAGCAGTTAGTTTAGTTGAAACGCTACAGAAGCGATGTACGACAGTCCACAGCAGTTAGTTTAGTTGAAAAATCGTGTTTTGATGAGCGCTGTAAAAATATTTAATATGATGACGTCATTGTTTGGTGTGCATCGGTACGTAAATGCCCACTCTCCTCAACGTCTTCGAAGTGTTCCTAGGTAATAGTAATATTAATAGGAATTCGGGAAGGAAACTTTGAACTTTGGCTTGAAATTGCAGACGAACATAATTCTACAAGTAAGTAAGCCACAAATATTATTGTAGATGTTGTTTATTTAATTCAATCAAGAATGAGTCTAAAGTTGAAAAATCGTGTTTTGATGAGCGCTGTAAAAATATTTAATATGATGACGTCATTGTTTGGTGTGCATCGGTGCGCAAAATACAACCCCTATTATTATTATTAAATAAATACTTTGCGTACATTTCATAAAGTTTAATAATTCGTATTTATCAAAAAAGGACAAGTTAGTTGGTCTTTAAAAAAAAGGTTGGCGCCTTAGGCGCCCAAAAAAAGGGGGCGCCGCAGGCGCCACGGCGCCTGGCACAATCTAGTTTATGTAATAGGAGGCAATGTGGTCATGAATACTAGCGCCCCTAGTAGCGTGGGCGTAGGGCGTGGGCGTCATATAAATATTGATACGTATCTGTTTGGCTGGGTTTGAGGTAACCAAAAATTTAAAAAATCTCACCCACCAGTTCTGTTTCAATCATATCTTGAACGATGTAAACCTAGCATAAAATGTATCATCAAATAAATACAAGATAACAACATAGATCTTGACATTGTAAATTTGCGTCATAATGTCCTTTAAAAATATCCCTCATCTTTTTTTTTCTCCAACGAACAAAAAATATTACAAAATCAGTTTTTCAGGATATAAGTTCCAGAATCGCATGGCAATTGTTTTATTTAAATGAGGAGGTATTTCTACATTATTGTGATATTGTGTTGTCCAGAACTGACCTAAAATCAACAATAATTTAATGAGATATATTGTGAAGTTCCTTGGTTGTTCTATGTTTAACTATCCTTATCTACTCTCACTGTTAGTCTGCTCTTCACACACTTGGTTAATTATTCTTAAAACACTGAACACCAAAGCAGAATGTACAATTAATTACTTTTAATCACTTAACTTCTGTACATTCATTATTCGTACACTTGCGTCTCTCTACCTATACATCCTACTTCCTCCCTCCCCTTGTTCTCTCCCTACGTGTCTGTCTATGTGAGTCCCAGTCCGAGCGTTAGTCCATTCCAGGCTCCGCCCCCAGACTCCCAAACCCAACCGTCCGAAAGTCAACCGTCAATCATCTTGTACCACCCCTAGGTAAGACGGGGTGGGTTGGTTTGACGTAATGGTCAGTAATCCCCCCCTTCCTCGTCGGCTCCTGTCATCTACCTTACGGCCGTGTATCTCGGTCTGCCATACCTGACACCCGGGCTAGATTATTTGCCCGCCTGGCCAGCTACCGTCTTCAAAGCCTCGTTCGCGGTTCCTATGTCCTTGATTCCCAAGTTCGCACCTCTGGTCATCTGGACTCGACCGTTAGTCCAGCGGTACCTCAAAGGCCAAATATACGCAGCGCCCTAACCGCCCTAAATTCCTCACACACTCCCCCTACTTACAAAATTTATGTCACCCTCGACATTAAAGAACCCTCTCGGTGTATGTTTGTTTAAAATTGGCTTCGAGTGACTAAGACCCTCTGGCAAACAATTCAAAACAAATACACAGAGAGGCTTTTGTGTTTCCCGCCAACACAACCTGCGCTCACCATCCTACATGACTCCATCCCTACCCCTCTGTCCGTCTCACCTTACTAAACGTGTGTCAGTCAAGTCCATGTCACATGGTCAATTTATCAACATCATGGGAGCAACCATGTAAAACATAAGCAGGGAAAATTCGACAAAATTGACTTGTAAAAAAATATTATGGATAAACTTCGTACTCTTTTCAAAATACATCCAAATAATGTATGAGACACAAAAAAAATAAAATTACATAAATTTCTCAAAACATTTCCAAGTCATCAACTACGTACATCTATCTAATTCCCGATAAAATTGACAGACATTGTTAAAGTCAGATAATAGCATCTGACGATAAAAATACACATAGACATTTCGTAATCATCAAATAATAGCATTTAAAAAAAACATAGCAAAAATAATAATGTCATGATCATGATTACTCGGTTCCAAAGCATAAGACAAACCAATCACACATAGTAATGTCATCATAATGGAATAAAAGTATAACACAAACATAGTCATTTCATCAATTAAAAGCACATACAAAGAAAACAACCGAGTCCCAGCACAAATCTTCTCATCTTTGTCACAAATCAAATCATATCATGAGACAAACCAAGCACAACAATTCAATACATCAAACTTGTTTGTGTACCAGCATTACACAAACAAAACACAATTTGTCAATTAATCTTCAAAAATCACTTAACTAAATAAAGCAAACCATAACTAAGCAATTCATCATTCTCAAACTCAGTAAAAGCATAACATTACACAACAAAAATTATATCAATTTTTTTCATAATCCTGGTTCATGTACGTTACTAGCATTACACAAATAGAACACAATGTCAAATCATCATCCTAAATCAAATAATAGCATAATACAGCAAAACATTTTCAAGCGGTTCATTATGCTCAAAAATTCAAGTAACAGCATTACAATAACACACATATAGGCAGTTCATCCTTAGCATGGTTCATGTAAACGCATACGTCAGCAAAATCCACAAGAAAAAATCAATTTCATAACTCTCCCAATTCTCCCAATGTAAGTCACTCGCCTTAGTCAGCCTAAAGCGCATGATCATAATAACATTGACCCTGTCAATGTAAACAGTAAAACAACAAGGTACACACAAAAAAATGCACAGGTAAAGAAATCTTAATAATCTTTCTACTCAAAAGACAATCAAACATATGTACATCATTACATAATTATTAAAAAAATCCCAAAAATCAATGTTACTAAAACCTCAACTCGTCAAGTGGTAACTCATCACCATAAATTCCACCTTTTTACCGACTCATCAATCGGATCAACTTTAAAACACGCACATATCTTAACCCAAAAAAAAATGGTTTCACATCGGCAGAACCTTTATCGGCCGATTGTAAGCATGTTACTGCTAAATAACCTGCTTATAACACATTAATTATCTACACACAAATGACTTCAAAAATGTTTCTATCAGTACAACCGTACTTCCCGGCAGATTGTAGCATCAACCTGCTCACAAGACACTTATAATTTCACATACACAAATCAAGGGGAAAAATTGTGCTTAATCATAACTTTTTACAGCCTGTACAACTTAACTCATCCTCATCATAATAATTCAAAATTTGACACGCAAAACAACAAGAATTTAACCACAACATGCTTAACACAAGCATGTTACACATTTCTACAGAGTTATAAAAGAGAAAATTAATTATACTTTACACACAAACACAAAACAATCTAATTTTGCCTGACCTTAATTAAGCCGCCATAGCCATCTGACTTCCCATGCCCTGGTAGACTTCTGGTATCCAAGGAGTCTCAGAAAATTGTCTATAATGTCTTTTATGAGTTCCAAAATCGTACAATAGGAGTTTGTCCCAACCATGAATGGAACGGTTCTCGGATTGCGACATGGTGCCGACTTTCTCTTGCTTCTTCTGGGTTGACCTTCCCTTCTTGATGACAATATTTTTGACCGCTGGACGATGCGGTAGCCCAAGCAATTTGACTGACGTATTGTCAACTCGTTTGATCTTTTTCTGCGGTGGCAGACCGAGTAATGGGTAATTCTGCCCCGAAGTGACCCGTGTCACATTGTTGGTCCTGGTAACGCCAGGCGGGTCCACTAGGCTGTTAGTTAAGCCGTTGGGACATGGAGTTGACATGTCAGGCGAAATGTCACGATGTGTAATGGCCCGTTGAACTACCACAGTTGCTTTTAGTAACTGGACACTGGTTGCTACTGCCATCTCCGCCAGGTTCGTTTCTTCCACTGTCAGTGGCTCTACTGCCATCTCCTCCCGGTTCGGTTCTTCCACTGTGAGTGGTTCTACTGCCATCTCCTCCAGGAGAGGTTCTTCCACTGCCAGTGGTTCTACTGCCATCTCCTCCCTGTTCGGTTCTTCCACTCTCAGTGGTTCTACTGCCATCGCCTCCTGACTGAATTCTTCCACTGTCAGTGGTACTACTGCTATCTGCTCCTTACTGGATTCTTCCACTGTCAGTGGTTCTACTGACATCTGCTCCCAACTCGATTCTTCAACTGTCAGTGGCTCTACTGCCATATCCTCCGGGTTCGGTTCTTCAACTGTCAGTGGTTGTACCACAATCTTCTCTATCTGTGCACTGACTTCTCTGGCCCCCAGACTCCCTAAACCCAACCGTCCGAAAGTCAACCGTCAATCATCTTGTACCACCCCTAGGTAAGCTAACGTTTATAGAGGCGGCGGGTTTCGGGAAATCGCACGCACGAGTCGACCCGCGTGAACTCGCGCGAGGAATGTTTCTATTTTTGCTTTGCAGGTGTTCATAGAGGACGCGGGTGTCTCGAGGCGACAAATTTGCCGACCGGCGCGGGTATTTACCAGAACTAGTTGCTAGTTCTTGTTCCGCGTTGCCGCGCCGAAAAGCATAGAAGGAAATCAGCCAACTGTGACAGAAAAATTAAATGTAGTAAAAAAAAA
>MUZC01004437.1:444527-463544 GCA_002072015.1 Radix auricularia | reverse complement strand
ATATATTAATATAAAAGATTGATAACATCTTCAAATTATCCGTAAAAAATAAAGAAACGTGTAGATAAAATAAATTATATTAATTTTTATAGCTTCTTTAAGTATAAATGAAAACAATATTTAAAAAGTAATTTTTATTTTTATTTGATCTTTTTTAAAAAGCGTAACTTTAATTTACTAAAAAATATCTCGTAATTAACACAAGTTAATAATAATATGTCTCACGGGATTGTAAATTAAATTTCATAAGAATTTAAACGAAATTCACAATTCTTATCTTGTCACCTAAATTTTCTCAAGAGAAAGCAATTGATAAAATATATTTGTACCGGTGCTGTGTGGTGCATCAGATGTTAATAATACATTATTATTTTAAAATGGCTTATTTTTCACTGAAAAAATGTAGCACCTATTTGCACACCAATATAGAAGGAATCAGGAAATAATAATAATAGAATTATAAATAATACTAGATTGTGCCAGGCGCCGTGGCGCCTGCGGCGCCCCCTTTTTTTGGGCGCCTACGGCGCCAACTTTTTTTTTAAAGACCAACTAACTTGTCCTTTTTTGATAAATACGAATTATTAAACTTTATGAAATGTACGCAAAGTATTTATTTAATAATAATAATAGGGGTTGTATTTTGCGTACCGATGCACACCAAACAATGACGTCATCATATTAAATATTTTTACAGCGCTCATCAACACACGATTTTTCAACTAAACTAACTGCTGTAGACTGTCGTACATCGCTCCTCAGCGTTTCAACTAAACTAACTGCTGTAGACTGTCGTACATCGCTTGCGTTATTACAAACATACAGAACCACACCACTGGGTGTTTATATTATGGTAGTGAGTATAGCCTCGTCAAAACGACCCAATATGCGGCTGCATACGCGCTCGTCCACTTCCGGTTATTGCTATTCTTAGTAACATTGTTTATAAAATGCAAGGAGGTGTATGAAACCTCCTTGATAAAATGATGTTTATAAAATTGAAGAGTTACAAGTATTCACTGCGCCTTTCATTGAACCTCCGATTCTATATGTGCATTCAAACAATCTCTAAAATCTATCACTAAACCTAACCCAAAACCCTAAAAACTATAAATAAACCCAACCCTAAATACTATCACTAAACCTAACCCATCCCTAAAAGCTATCACTAAACCTAACCCAAACCCTAAAAACTATCACTAAACCTAACCCAAACCCTAATAACTATCACTTAACGTAACCCTAAAGTCTATCCCTAAGCCTACAATCAAAACAAACCATTTAAAAAAAAATCTTATTCATAATCAATTCATGTAGTATTGTTTGAAAAAAAAAATAAAAAATAGGCATCAATAAGAAATCGAACCCCGGACCTGCGATGTAGCGTACTATCGTATTATCAATATGACCACACAGCCACACATTCACCGATGTAATTTTTAACCTTATAAAAAAAATATTACTAAGAATAGCAATAACCGGAAGTGAACGAGCGCGTATGCAGCCGCATATTGGGTCGTTTTGACGAGGCTATACTCACTACCTTATATTATTCTATAATAGTCCAAGTCACTGGATCTGTAACGCTGAGGAGTGATGTACGACAGTCTACAGCAGTTAGTTTAGTTGAAAAATCGTGTGTTGATGAGCGCTGTAAAAATATTTAATATGATGACGTCATTGTTTGGTGTGCATCGGTACGCAAAATACAACCCCTATTATTATTAAATACTGTGCGTACATTTCATAAAGTTTAATATTTCGTATTTATCAAAAAAGGATAAGTTAGTTGGGCTTTTTGAAAAAGGTTGGCGCCGTAGACGCCCTTAAAAAAGGGGGCGCCGCAGGCGCCACGGCGCCCCGGCACAATCTAGTTTATGTATATTTGAATTTGGATACACATTATGTCATCCAGCAATTTTAAAAAGAATAATCTTAAGCCTTTTTTTGCTTATTGTTTATTTTTACTGTGTTCTTCACTTTATATTTAAATATGTTGAGAACATTCAATAGAACATCGCTGCAACTAACAGTGTTAAGAACCAGCATCATCCACACATACAAAATCACGTTGAATATAATTTATACGAAGAATCATATTTTCAAATGAGTCTGTTGTACGAATTCGTTTCGCTCCTGTTACATAATTTGTTTCCAATTATCTAATTGTGAAGAGGAGTCAGAAGCTATTTGATGCTCAGCAGCCATGTTTTTTCTCTTCATAAAGATATCCATGCAAAGCCGTCTTTACGCCATTTTGGGTCCCTGGGCAAAGAGAGAGTGCAGGAATAAAATCTAAATAGAAATAATATATATAAATACATATATTTCATGGGGCCCCTATGCTCGTGGGCCCCCGGGCAAAGAAAGAGTGCAGGAATAAAATCTAAATATAAATAATATATAAATAAAATTTATTCCCCATGGGCCCCTATGTTCGTGGGCCCCCGGGGAAATGCCCAACGGGCATATGCATTAAGACGGCACTGTATCCATTGCTCTTCTCGTTTCTATACATAAATTAGGTTTAATATTTAAAAAAAAAAAAGGTTTTCGGTATCAAATATCATCTTCATTCTCTCTATTATTACTTAACTTCTAAAGAAAATGAAATTTTAAATGTTAATTTATTACATTTTACAACACACAGGAGTGCAAATCTATTTTTATCTATTATTTAAGGAAAACGACAATAATAACAGATAACTTTCAAGATCTTTCTCACGGACAAGTCTAAAAAGTTCTGTGTTATTATTGTTTTCCTGCTTTTTTTGGAGTGGATTGAAGTGAACTAATCTCCAAAATTTTGTTCTGTGATATGACTTATAAATGGAGCCTAGTTTTCATTAACACTGTAAATAAATCAGTTCATGTTGCTTGTTAAAAAAAAATAGTGTGACGTCATCAAAGCTAAATCAATATAAATTATAATATAGTTTGTCATTATTTCAGTCGCATATATATATATATTTTAAAAATTTACAGTAGCTTATGGCTGTTCCCAAATGCTGGTGAAAAAAATCTTAAACATCTATTTTTAATGCATTGTTCTGTTCAAAACACGCATTTCTATTTCAAATGAGCAAAACAAAAAACAACTAATAAATAATTACTGCAATTTATACTTTTGTATTTTTTTAAAATGTGTGTGCTTATTGTTTAAAAGTTGACACATTTTAGGGTTATTATTAATGTCTGCAAACGGAAGATTATTATTCTATAACTGTATATANGTGCCAGGACATCCGTATATATATATATATATATATATATCGGCAGCAGATGGTGTGCGGATCACCACTGTGAGTAGCTCTGCTATACAATAAGTTAAATTTCGACAATAAGTACATAAATTCAAATTAATGAAATAAAATAAATTACATATCTCTACCACGTCAGCACTAGGAAAAGAGTTAGCCGGTCCCTGGTGCAATGGAAAAATTTCTGCCGGTCCGCCATACTCAAATTTTGAGAACCACTGTTCTAAATAACCTACAATATAACACGTGTGTTCTAAATGACGTGTTGGAATTTCAAATTTATGAAGTATAATGAACAAGTGATAGATACACACTTGTTCATACATCATACAGAGCAACTGTTTCCCTGACAGTGACACACATGTTTCCTCCATGGGGAGCAATGGTCTTGGTCGTGTGACAGTGCTCCGGACGGAGCAGTCATGTGACGTCACACTCAGACCATCCGCCGGCATCCCGATAAGGAATGAGTAGCACTCCTCGAGATTGGACCCAGACGCCCCTTGGGGATATCCGCCCCTGGCTCTCCCCAAATGTCCAGGATTAATTTTACCCCCAGCCTCCATTTCATCGGCACATCCTCTGATCTCCGCCATCTTAGCAACGTTTTCATGAACCGTTCAATTATTTTAAAGCTAAAGCACCCCTATCCCGCCCCGCCCCCACCTCTACCCCCTCAACGGCCTCGACATCCGCCCCATCCCTTCTTATGCCTTCATGTTAAAAATTTTCCCACTGCAGTTTGCAGTGTATGTCTGTATGTCTGTATGTCTGTCCTACTGTAAATATCAATACTGTTGACTTTTGCAGTCATTTGGTGACATGTTACAATAGTATGAATAGAACAATATAAGACTTTAATTATTCTACATTGTGATAAGTCTAGCAACACTCATTTAGTTGTTCGGCTGGTTTGGCTATTTGCACGAATAGCCATGTGCGCGATGTGCTATCTGCTCATTGTGTGCTATCTCCACGCCTTTTTGTGGTGACACTTGACGAATTGATCTTTTTGACTGTAAGTGTTAACGTTGACAGGAAATAGATAGCCATGCTACGGTTGAACACCCCGCATACAGTAAAGTGACTTGTGTCAGTAAGTGTTAACGTTGACAGGAAATAGATGGCCATGATAAGGTTGAACACCCCGTCTACAGTAAAGTGACTTGTGTCAGTAAGTGTTAACGTTGACAGGAAATAGATGGCCATGCTAAGGTTGAACACCCTGCCTACAGTAAAGGGACTTGTGTCAGTAAGTGTTAACGTTGAGTTGACAGGAAATAGATGGCCATGCTAAGGTTGAACACCCCGCCTAAATTAAAGTGACTTGTGTGGAACATACATTTAAAGTTATGGTCTTAGTGGCCAGCTCAAGGACTGTTTTTGTGTGTGCGCTAATTGAATAGCGTGTTAGAGCAGAACAAAGACCCACAAATTATTAAAACACACACACACACAGGCACACAATTTTGGAGAGCTATATACATTAATATCTTGTTAACTAATTGAGTAAGGAGAGAGAGAGTGGGGGGAGATTTTCGACCACCAGTGAACCAGTTCATCCACACACCAAGTAGGTGGACACCATGCAAACACACAGGGTATTAGTGAACCTGGCAAGATTTCACTAAACAGCGAACGTTACGGCGAAGAGCCATCTTCGACGAACTAACAGCAAACCCTGTTTGCATGTTATGTATCTACTTATCTATAAACTTGATTGCATGCTCACCCACATTTCATCCACACACTGATGGCCACCTGTGTATCCAGACATTCTGGGCCACCCGTGTATCCAGACATTCTGGGCCACCCGTGTATCCAGACATTCTGGGCCACCCGTGTATCCATACATTCTGGGCCACCCGTGTATCCAGACATTCTGGGTCACCCGTGTATCCAGACATTCTGGGCCACCCGTGTATTGTATCCAGACATTCTGTGCCACCCGTTTATCAAGACATTCTGGGCCACCCATGTATCCAGACATTCTGGGCCACCCGTTTATCCAGACATTCTGGGCCACCCGTGTATCCAGACATTCTGGGCCACCTATATATCCGTGGGAGGCATTCTGGGCCATTCGCATATGCAGACATTCTGTGTCACCAATGTATCAAGACATTGTAGTACCACCCCCTTCTCGTGTCAGGCTCACACTAACAGGCTGCAGGCGCGTCTCCACCTTCCTGAAAAGAAGGAATAAAACCCGGTAACTCACACCGTCGAGCATCTCATCAAAGTTGACAAGTGGAGACTATCCTTACCTTTCTCACCAAGGTGTGAGAAGCAATCAGACCTGTGACCAGACACGGGGGCTGTACCGCTGTATTTGACCAATGTGGGCAGGACAGCTATATTTGACCAATGTGCCAGGACATCCGTATTTGACCAATGTGGGCAGGTCAGCTATATTTGACCAATGTGCCAGGACATCCGTATTTGACCAATGTGTCAGGACATCCGTATTTGACCAATGTGTCAGGACATCCGTATTTGACCAATGTAAGCAGGACAGCTATATTTGACCAATGTGCCAGGACATCCGTATTTGACCAATGTGGGCAGGACAGCTATTTGATGAGCGCTGTAAAAATATTTAATATGATGACGTCATTGTTTGGTGTGCATCGGTACGCANTATTTGACCAATGTGGGCAGGACAGCTATATTTGACCAATGTGCCAGGACATCCGTATTTGACCAATGTGGGCAGGACAGCTATATTTGACCAATGTGCCAGGACATCCGTATTTGACCAATGTGGGCAGGACAGCTATATTTGACCAATGTGCCAGGACATCCGTATTTGACCAATGTGGGCAGGACAGCTATATTTGACCAATGTGCCAGGACATCCGTATTTGACCAATGTGGGCAGGACAGCTATATTTGACCAATGTGCCAGGACATCCGTATTTGACCAATGTGGGCAGGACAGCTATATTTGACCAATGTGCCAGGACATCCGTATTTGACCAATGTGGGCAGGACAGCTATATTTGACCAATGTGCCAGGACATCCGTATTTGACCAATGTGGGCAGGACAGCTATATTTGACCAATGTGCCAGGACATCCGTATTTGACCAATGTGGGCAGGACAGCTATATTTGACCAATGTGCCAGGACATCCGTATTTGACCAATGTGGGCAGGACAGCTATATTTGACCAAATTGCCAGGACATCCGTATTTGACCAATGTAGGCAGGACAGCTATATTTGACCAATGCGCCAGGACATCCGTATTTGACCAATGTGGGCAGGACAGCTATATTTGACCAATTTGCCAGGACAGCCGTATTTTACCAATTTTGGAAGGACAGCGGTATTTGACCAATGTGCCAGGACAGCTGTATTTGACCAATGTGGACAGGACAGCCGAATTTGACCAATATGCCAGTACATCCGTATTTGACCAATGTGCCATTTTGTGTTAGCCGAGCCAAACACAACTTTCAATTGCTATGTAAATTATATGCAGAACTTGAAGGAGATTTAGATTGATTTTCATTGAATGCTAGTATTTCGTTTGGCCTGTTGGGCTTTATTTGCCGTTTTGGGGTGCCTAGGCTCATACCCACAGGAAAGGGACCATAATGTGTACGACCTGAGGCGGGCACGCCAGTGTTTGAATCCAAAAAAGCGGCCTTTTAGTTATGTTTAATCTTCGGGCCTTTAAACTGAGACATGGCAATGACAAAAATGTCATTTCTCGTTAATTGTTTAATCTGTGACAAATATTTTTAGATGTAGACTTTTTTTTTTTTTAGAGCAGAATTCTTTTCACTTAGAATATGAAAATAACTGAAGTCTGCTGCGAATCTGAGAGACCCGGCAATTGATAAGATGTCATATGTGGTACAAACTTATCCACCACCAAATTTTGTTCGCCCAAGACTAACACACAAAACCCTTGTGGAGCACTCGCTAGGTTATTGTCTTTAATGCGCAGATTCTCGTGTGACATCATAGGCGGAAACTTGACTCTAAATTGTTTTGGCAGCTCTCCGACAGTGGCGGAAGCAGGAATTCCTAGTTTGACAGTTTGGTCGACGTCTGGATTGGTTTGACTTCATGATTTAATCGCCCATCGCTTATCCCCCCTCCCCGTGCTTCATCCCTCCCCCCTCATTTTGAACACACACCGTTGTTTTTTGTTGAAAATCCGGGTGCCTGGCAATACACCCGTGAGAATGCCCCTAGTCCCGGGTCCCGAGGACGCGTGGAGTCATGATACATAGTTCATTTTGGCAGCGCCTTTCTCGTGTTCTCCTGTCGCCGACACTGACTGACGGGTGTATTATTAGCACAATGGCCCGGTGATAAACAATCCGCCCCTGATATTTATCTTGT
Source organism: Radix auricularia (assembly GCA_002072015.1). Taxonomy (NCBI): domain Eukaryota; kingdom Metazoa; phylum Mollusca; class Gastropoda; family Lymnaeidae; genus Radix; species Radix auricularia. The sequence continues at coordinate 455,928 of MUZC01004437.1, read as the reverse complement.
CATTTCACCGCCGCCCCTCCCCCCGTGACAGGCCAGGAGCGACGCTGCGGCGGTCAAACGGGCGGCGGGCCCGGGGCTCGTTCGCTCGTGGATTAACAATCACACCCCGGACGAGGCTGGGCCGAGTGCGACAACAAGCTCATAACTAGCCCCGGATGACGGGGGGATCTGTGGGGGGCTGATGAATGAGGGGAGTCAGGTTAAGACGAGGTGCTTTAGGAAGGGAGATGCTACCGGAGCGAGGAGGGGGGATGTCTTGGATGAAGGTTGTTATGGAAGAGGCTGAGATAATGAGATTCAGGAGGGAGTATGGGGGACAAGACAAGAGGACATTTTAAGGACATTGTGACGTAGACGGTTTCGGTCAAGGCCATCGGCTGTAGCTCGTGTAAAGGTAGAAAAAAGAGGAAGTTTTGGAATTGTTTTGGCTGTAGTCGGACCGTTCAAAAGATTTTAAAAGTTCGTCAAGAAATTATTTATTTATTTTTTTATTCATTATTTTATTTCTATTAATGGACGCGTTTTTTAAAAAAATTATTTTTTAATTTTTTTCAAGAAGAGATAATGAGCCGTTAGACTCTTCCAGGCAAGTTTTGAGACTTGGGGTATAATGAGAAGAATTCCGACATAGGGCGTTAAACAAAAAGCTTTGAGAAGCCAACATATCTAAGAATACTGTATGTAAATTTACCTCATAATTATGATTTTATGTCTACATGGAAGGAATACAATTTTCATCTTGTTGAAATTAGGATTTCACATTTTTGTAATCCGGCCGAAGGCAGATTTGGCCGGATTTAGGAAGTATAATCTTTTCGGAGCCGGATTTGTTAACATGGCCACATTCTCGATTAGTCGTAGCCATGATAAATATGTTTTTATGGCTCCATCCGCCAGCCCGATTCGGCCGGATTTATGAAGTCAAATTGTGTTTGAGCGAACTTTTAAAAATGACTGGATTCAGGATTTTCCGGAGTCGGAGCCAAAATCCGGAACACCCTTAGTAGGGATACATATTTTAAATAATTGAAACACTATTTTATGTTAGGGTGGTAGTGGGTGGGTGGGTGTGGAGGTAAGGATGGCGTTGGGAAGGGCAGCATGACACATTGTCTCCCCTCATCCCCGATCTGCCCCACCCCCCTCAGGTGTCTCCTTTCCTTTCTTACATCTCCCCAGGGAACACTGCGAGCTTTGTCTTCCTACAAGGACGTGGTGAGTGATGGCGAGGACACCCAGCGTCTCGCATCGGTCGGGGAGTCTCAAGTTTTGGGGAGTCAAACTCTAGTACGACACCACCGCCCTCCACCTACCTCAGGCTCGTACATTAATATCGATATCCACGTCGTAAACGAGGGTGCCCGGTTTGACAGGGCGCCGCGGGAGATGTGCCATCGTGGTGCGGATAATTATACACTTTTTCGCTGCAGGCGCAGGGTGCCCCAGAACAGGTGCAGGCGCAGGGCGCCCCAGAACAGGTGCAGGTTATCAAATTGCGAGGCAAGGACACAAGATACCGTCCCACAATTTTACAACTTGCACCGAGTAGTGCAGAGTTAGACTAGCTTGGACGTCGTACTGGTGAAAATAGTGACTTTTGACAACTCATGACAAGTGGTGACAACTGGTGACAATTGGTGTGCATGTGCAGACTTAGATTTCGTCGTCCTACCGGGGACAACTGGAGACAACTCATGACAACTGGTGACATCTTAAGACAACTTGTGACAACTCATAACAACTTGTGACAACTCATAACAACTTGTGACAACTCATAACAACTTGTGACAACTCATAACAACTTGTGACAACTCATGACAACTGGTGACAACTGGTGACACCTTATGAAAACTTGTGACAACTCATGACAACTGGTGACAACTCATGACAACTGGTGACCCCTCATGACAACTGGTGACAACTTATGACAAATTGTGACAACTCATGACAACTGGTTACAACTCATGACAACTGGTGACAACTGGTGACACCTTATGAAAACTTGTGACAACTCATGACAACTGGTGACAACTCATGACAACTGGTGACCCCTCATGACAACTTGTGACGATTCATGACATCGGGTGAAAACTGGTGACAACTTTTGACAATGGTGTGCATTTACTGACTTAGACTTAGTCGTCCTACTGGTGTATGGTTGCCAGACTTTTCTTACATTTTACGTTTATAATTTTTAGGTATTGATGTTACAACAATTACATCTGATATGTTACAGACGCTCCTTCTGTACAGAAGATTATTGCATTTCTTTACTTGAAAAAAAAAACTAGATTATATTTTTTAAAGAAAAAATAAAAACATAGAAAGCTGGAAAACGACGATTTAATCCAGATCTAGATTGAAAAGTATTGCAGTCATTGAAAGAGAAGAAACATGAGTATAGGAGGTTATGAGCCGTCTTCACACAACCTGGACATTTAAAAAAAACATATATTGGATGAGACATTTATTTCACTGAAAGTCAGGGAGATGTTGGGAAGACTTAAGGAAAGTATTCGAGATGTAGAGTATAAGGATTTTATGGCAAATATTGACATAGTGTATGAATCATGCATTCGTCTTAAGTTTCTTAGAAAAGTGGTTTAAAAATTTTGATGAGTTTTAATGCTTTAATTGGATGTACTTAGATAAAATCAAAGATTGTAAATTTGATGACCTTATGGCATGCAAATTGTATCTGAAAGAGAAGGGTTTTATTGAAGATGATGTGCAATTGTTTGACAAATTCTGCCATCTTCAATCATTTTTACAAGACAAAAATAAACAGCCTTTTGTATTATGGCCCTCTTTAGCGCATTTTCGAGAAGTCGAATGCGCTATTGCACCCGTTTTGTCCGTCCGTCCGTCCGTCATCACCCTTGATCTCAGCATCCATAAGACCTAGACCCATGAGGTATATATGTTTTTTGTATGTCCTGACCTGCCATTTGTGCATCAACACTCAGTTACTCGATCCGTTAAAAAACCCCGTTAAAACTACCAAAAAATATTTCGAATCGAGAGGTAACACTAGCGCAGGGAACGGCCGCCATTGCCGGAAGTCAAATATATAGTTTTTCAAGCATTGAAGAGTGGTGCGAAAGCGTGCAAAAGAATTAGTTTTTTTTTTAGTTGACGTCATTAGAATATGTGTAAAAGTTTAAAGAGTTTTACGTCATCATTTGTGGTGACTTGTAGTTAGATTAAAGAGAAAATAAATTTTTTTAAAATGTAAAGAAATGACTTTTAAATAAAAAAAATTTCAGGTATATTCATTACACAAGAAAATTCATAAAAATATGTCTAAAATCTAAACACAATTACTGATAACTACATAATGCTGATATCTAACATAAGTACTGATACATAATACGAAAATGCGCTAACACGTCCTGAATTCCAATAGGGACCAGGCTTAACAATATTTTTTTGTTTTAATATGTCCTTTGTTTTTGTTTTAATATATAATATATCTTGTCTCGGAATAAGAAAAATACAGGCTTTGTTCAAACATGGTATTGGTTCAATGTGGTGTGTCGTGTGATATTGGTTCAATCTGGTGTGTCGTGTGATATTGGTTCAATCTGGTGTGTCGTGTGGTATTTGTTCAATCTGGTGTGTCGTGTGGTATTTGTTCAATCTAGTGTGTCGTGTGATATTGGTTCAATCTGGTGTGTCGTTTGGTATTTGTTCAATCTGGTGTGTCGTGTGGTATTTGTTCAACCTGGTGTGTCTTGTGATATTTGTTCAATCTGGTGTGTCGTGTAGTATTTGTTCAATCTGGTGTGTAATATGGTATTGGTTCAATCAGGTCTGTCGAGCGGTATTGTCCAATCTTCCTAATGTGTCTTTTACGTTTGTGTCATAGTCATAATTTCTTATGTGTATAGTTAATAAAATCTTACTTCACGTGTGGTCTAAGTCGGGTCTGTATGATCTGTTGGTAAAAGCCAGCACACACTTGCTGATTGTATTTTGGCAGAGGTAAAAATCTGTTAACGGCTCTAAACGTTTGGTAACAACTGTGTCTAAGCGTTTAGTATCAACTGTGTCTAAGCCTTTAGTAACAACTGTGTCTAAACGTTTAGTAAAATCTGTGTCTAAATGTTTAGTTACAACTGTGTCTAAGCGTTTAGTAACAACTGTGTCTAAGCCTTTAGTAACAACTGTGTCTAAACGTTTAGTAAAATCTGTGTCTAAATGTTTAGTAACAACTGTGTCTAAGCGTTTAGTAACAACTGTGTCTAAGCGTTAAGTAAAATCTGTGTCTAAATGTTTAGTAACAACTGTGTCTAAGCGTTTAGTAACAACTGTGTCTAAGCGTTTAGTAAAATCTGTGCCTAAATGTTTAGTAACAACTGTGTCTAAGCTTTTAGTAACAACCGAGTCTAAATGAATAGTAACAACGCCATGTTAGCAATAAAAAACATGTAAAAGATGTCACCAGCCCTAGCATCGATAAGATATTTTAAAATCGGTGTCATTAGTGTGACACGTCATCACCAATCTCATCAACGTGAGACGTCATCACCCATGTCATCAATGTGAGACGTCATCACCCATGTCATCAGTGCTAGACGTCATCACCCATGCCATCAATATGAGACGTCCTCACCCATGTCATCAGTGCTAGACGTCATCACCCATGTCATCAATGTGAGACGTCCTCACCCATGTCATCAGTGCTAAACGTCATCACCCATGTCATCAATGTGAGACGTCATCAGCCATGTCATCAGTGCTAGACGTCATCACCCATGTCATCAATGTGAGATGTCCTCACTCATGTCATCAGTGCTAGACGTCATCACCCATGTCATCAATGTGAGATGTCCTCACTCATGTCATCAGTGCTAGACGTCATCCCCCATGTCATCAGTGCTAGACGTCATCACCCATGTCATCAATGTGAGACGTCATCACCCATGTCATCAGTGCTAGACGTCATCACCCATGTCATCAGTGCTAGACGTCATCACCCATGTCATCAGTGCTAGACGTCATCACCCCTGTCATCAGTGCCAGACGTCATCACCCATGTCATCAGTGCTAGACGTCATCACCCATGTCATCAGTGTGAGACGTCCTCACCCATGTCATCAGTGCTAGACGTCATCACCCATGTCATCAGTGCTAGACGTCATCACCCATGTCATCAGTGTGAGACGTCCTCACCCATGTCATCAGTGATAGACGTCATCACCCATGTCATCAGTGCTAGACGTCATCACCCATGTCATCAATGTGAGAGTCATCACCCATATCATCAGTGCTAGACGTCATCACCCATGTCATCAATGTGAGACGTCATCACCCATGTCATCAGTGCTAGACGTCATCACCCATGTCATCAGTGCTAGACGTCATCACCCATGTCATCAGTGCTAGACGTCATCACCATGTCATCAGTGCTAGACGTCATCACCCATGTCATCAGTGCTAGACGTCATCACCCATGTCATCAGTGCTAGATGTCATCACCCATGTCATCAATGTGAGAGGACACAAACGACCCTATTTGTGACGCACCACGCTGGAATGACTGGTGTTTCTCTGAACTTTCACGTCGCCATCTCGGCAGTGCAATAAATTAGCTTGACCGTCGTGACGGACCTGTTACAGCCCGGACGCACTTGTCCTTATCTGACCATCGTTTAAAACAATTTGATCGTATCTCCACCGCCTATGAACGCCGCACACTTCGGGAATTCCGAGATCCGACACATTCTGCGGCCTCTTTCTGACAACCAGCTTTTGTTGGATTTCATTTCCGGTCATTGTAGCGGCGAGTCATCCCTTGTCACATTCATTGCCCGTTCCCCGCCCCCAACCCACATAAAAAACACCCCGGCTTACAAACAGGCGCCAAACGTTCAGGTAAGAAAGGTGGGTAAGAGAGTACAAGTCTCATGACGTCATATGAGACGCTGAAAGCCGCTGGCGAAAGGAACTCTTATTTCCTGAGTGTAGTTATTGAGATTGGTTTAAAGCTGGTCACTTCCCTTTCCTGGATTAAGTACAAATTTATTTGAAAGCGCCCCCACCTCCCCCCTCCCCCAAACAATAGTTGGCATGAATTCAAAAACTCTTCTCCTCGTAGTCGAAGGATAAGAGAAATGGATTCGTTTAGGGATGAAGGGCACCGTGCATAGAGGCAAACGGGCACAATACATCGAGGCACAATGGGCACTGTACATGGAGGCACAATGGGCACTATACACGGAGGCACAATGATATGTCCCCCAGCGGTCGTCCGTTCATCTTCAGGAAACGACATTACTTCTCGTTTACAAGCCCCAACAGTCAAGGCAGCACCTATCCCGGGACAAATGTAATTAAAGTACCTTTATTTGAAATGGTTTTCATTTCGTACACATTGAATCTGACTCACGTTTTCCACTGGGTGGAATAGTGCCCTAAGTGAGCTCCCTTATTTTTATGATGTGTTGAGCTCCCCCATTTTTATGTTTGGATTTGTCTCGTTAAAATAAAAATGGTTGAGGGAGACAGAGGATTGAAAGCAATAAGATTAGTTTGTAAAAAGTCTGGACAATCGATTTTGAGGCACATTATTGTGTAATGACCACCACTTAGCACACTATTGTATAATGACCACCACTTAGAACATTATTGTATAATGACCACCACTTAGCACACTATTGTATAATGACCACCACTTAGCACATTATTGTATAATGACCACCACTACCACTTAGCACATTATTGTATAATGACCACCACTTAGCACACTATTGTATAATGAACACCACTCAGCACACTATTGTATAATGACCACCACTTGGTACACTATTGTATAATGAACACCACTCAGCACACTATTGTATAATGAACACCACTCAGCACACTATTGTATAATGACCACCACTTAGCAAAAGTATTGTATAATGACCACCACTTAGCACATTATTGTATAATGAACACCACTACCACTTAGCACATTTTTGAATAATGACTAGCACTTAGAACATTATTTTATAATGACCACCACCTAGCACATTTTTTATAATGACCACCCCTTAGCACATTATTTGTAATGACCACCACTTAGCACATTATTTTATAATGACCACCACTTAGCACATTGTTGTATAATGACCACACTTAGCACATTATTTTATAATGACCACCACTTAGCACATTTGATCTAAAAATATTATTTTTATGAATAAAACTATAATCCAATCATATAATATTTATTTTTAAAACGAACACAGTAACGACATCAAAACTCAGATTAAAAGGAATTAAACTTAAACCAGGCAAGCGTATGACGCAATTATCTTGTTTATTGAAGGTGCATCTGAAATATAAAAGATAAAATGCCAAAGCGAAGCCTTGGTTTTTTCTAGTGCTGGTACTGTTTTTTTTAAAAATCGATTTTAATCGGGAATAATTTAATCGATTAATAGATTAATTTCGATAATTATAATGCATATATAGATCCCGTTAAGTCACATTCATTATTTCGCGAAATTGGTAAACTCGCGGTAATTCCATGGTTCCGAAATTGTGTGACGCAATACAGCGCATTTCTTGCTATGGAAGACATAAGGAAGAAGAACCATTTTGTTTACGAATGCATATCTAAATAAATAATAATAAAACTAGAGAAAAGTATGTAAGTAGCAAAAAAAAAAATAAATAAATAAATAAATAATTCCTGAATTAGGAAAATAAATGTTAGAAAAACTTTCTTTTAATCGATCAAATTAATTTTACTAGCTTAAAATTTGTAACGATTAATTAATCGATTAATTAATCGTTTATTTCCACATCCCTATTTATTTCTATATATTTCTTTAGTTGTTCGATATGTTTGAATTGTCCATTGTTACTGTAAAAACTTACTATATTATTTTCAAATCTAGCTGTTCTTGATTATCTTCCATATCCGCTCTAGTAACTTATAGTTTTCTCCAGTGTATTTCATCAAATCTCACAACCAATGCACTAAGGGAAATAAATGAATAGTTTCCAATTTTGACCTCAAAATGTAAGTGGTCGTTCTTTGTTCACAACTTCGAGGTTCTCATAATGATAACCGTAATTAGTGAATTCTTTTTCAGAGCTTTAATTAAGAAAAGAGAAATATTGTTGCACATTTATCCTCTTGTGAGTTAAATATAGCGTTTATACTTATTCAATACTTAATAGAACTGCGACAAAGCTTTCAAAAATAAGACAAGATTGAAAAAAAAAAAAACGAACTGCGTGAATGACACGAATTTTTTCACTTAACTTTTAACCGAATTAAATCAAAAACAGCAAATTCAGTTTTCATGAGCTAGAAAATGGAAATAAAGTTCAAAATAGCAGGAAGATATAAAAGTTATTTGAGAAACTTTTGAGATAAATTATCTGATAATGGGAATTTAAACTTACACTAGTTACACAGCTCATTTTTACATCAGTCGTCAATATTTGAATTCTCGTACTGCTACTAGTAGCACGCAAATATTACGCACCAAACGCACTTGTGTAGTTATTCAGACAGACATTTCTTATACAGTTATCGAACATTACTTATGGGTTATTCATAGTGTGCAGTTTTACTTTGACAGACCTACAAGTTACCTACACAATTAAGTATTTAGCTGTAATGTCCAATGCTATTTTCGACATGGACTGGTTCAATTTTTTAAAAAAATATTTAAAATTAAAAATTTTTTTTTTTGCGCAATAGTTACGTAAGGAATTTCCAGAACACTCGATAACATCAAGTTTAACCAAATAAATTTTATTTTTAATAATTATTTGGGGACCCTACAAAGAAGAATTTTAAAAAAGTAATTAATTAAACAATATTTATTCACAATTTTTTTCAACTTCTTGCACAAGCCTTGTTACATTACAAAAGAAAATAAAAATCTTCAAGAAATTCAAATGAAAAGGTCATCAGTTTTTAGTTATTTAAAAAAAAAAATTAATTGAACTTAATTTTTTTTTTTTTTTTTTACAAAAATGGAAATGGTAGTAAAGATCCAATTAACAATTTTGTTTACTAAACACACTTTCAATTTCAATATTTATGTGTTTTTAAAAAAAACAACAACCGAACACATTTGAGATGAACTCCTCCCATTGCCAAACCTTATCCAGCTGTTCCAGGTATCGTGTCAAGGTGTTTGAGTTCTATCCCAGGTAATGCTGTCAAGGTGTTTGATTTCTATCCCAGGTAATGGTGTCAAGGTGTTTTGAGTTCTATCCCAGGTAATGGTGTCAAGGTGTTTGAGTTCTATCCCAGGTAATGGTGTCAATGTGTTTTGAGTTCTATCCCAGGTAATGGTGTCAAGGTGTTTGAGTTCTATCCCAGGTAATGGTGTCAAGGTGTTTTGAGTTCTATCCCAGGTAATGGTGTCAAGGTGTTTTGAGTTCTATCCCAGGTAATGGTGTCAAGGTGTTAGAGTTCTATCCCAGGTAATGGTGTCAAGGTGTTAGAGTTCTATCCCAGGTAATGGTGTCAAGGTGTTAGAGTTCTATCCCAGGTATTGGTGTCAAGGTGTTAGAGTTCTATCCCGGGTATTGGTGTCAAGGTGTTTGAGTTCTATCCCAGGTAATGCTGTCAAGGTGTTTGAGCTCTATCCCAGGTAATGGTGTCAAGGTGTTAGAGTTCTATCCCAGGTAATGGTGTCAAGGTGTTAGAGTTCTATCCCAGGTATTGGTGTCAAGGTGTTAGAGTTCTATCCCGGGTATTGGTGTCAAGGTGTTTGAGTTCTATCCCAGGTAATGGTGTCAAGGTGTTTTGAGTTCTATCCCAGGTAATGGTGTCAAGGTGTTTTGAGTTCTATCCCAGGTAATGGTGTCAATGTGTTTGAGTTCTATCCCAGGTAATGGTGTCAATGTGTTTGAGTTCTAACCCAGGTAATGGTGTCAAGGTGTTTGAGTTCTATCCCAGGTAATGGTGTCAAGGTGTTTTGAGTTCTATCCCAGGTAATGGTGTCAAGGTGTTTTGAGTTCTATCCCAGGTAATGGTGTCAATGTGTTTGACTTCTATCCTAGGTAATGGTGTCAATGTGTTTGAGTTCTATCCCAGGTAATGGTGTCAAGGTGTTTTGAGTTCTATCCCAGGTAATGGTGTCAATGTGTTTGAGTTCTATCCCAGGTAATGGTGTCAAGGTGTTAGAGTTCTATCCCAGGTAATGGTGTCAAGGTGTTAGAGTTCTATCCCAGGTAATGGTGTCAAGGTGTTCAAGGTATCTGCATGAACTCATCGATCAGCTCGTACAACAAATCTTTTTCCTCTTGGCTCGGCTCGTAGGATTTGATCGTCCCATCATCCTCCACTATGATGCCAGGGACGTAGGTGTTGGCGCCATCCTGGGGAGGGGAGGGACAGCTCAACTTAAACCTACAGGGAAAATATCTAGCTGTCTCTTCAACGTGTAACAACTGATGATTTGACGTATAACTGACTAACCAAATGATTTGACGTCTAACTGACTAACCAAAATGATTTGACGTATAACTGCAACTAACCAAATGATTTGACGTCTAACTGACGAACCAAATGATTTGACGTCTAACTGACTAACCAAATGATTTGACGTCTAACTGACTAACCGAATGATTTGACGTCTAACTGACTAACCAAAATGATTTGACGTCTAACTTACTGACCAAAATGATTTGACGTCTAACTGACTAACCAAATGATTTGACGTCTAACTGACTAACCAAATGATTTGACGTCTAACTGACTAACCAAATGATTTGACGTATAACTGACTAACCAAATGATTTGACGTATAACTGACTAACCAAATGATTTGACGTATAACTGACTAACCAAATGATTTGATTGCATTGGAACGTGGCATAACTTGAATGATACACTAACACTTTGATATCTAAAGGATTTTTAATTGTTTCTACTTAACTGAATGAAATTATTTGTAACTTGCTACTGGCCTCATGAATTATTTTAAAGAAACAGGTGTTACCGGCTATATTTTACAGCTACAGTTTAACAGCTTGATTTTTTGTGTGAAGGATTTTAATAGAACAGTTTACATTATTGAATATTGTGGGAAGTACTTCCATTGTACTGTTTATCCAATAGATTTTTATGTGAAGTATTTTAATGGCCCTGGTTACCTGAATAATTTTGCTGGGATCTGTATACTTGTACAAGGACCGGATACAAGGGCTCAACAGGCAACAGGGACTTCCGGTTCCGAAGGCAATAACAAATGCTTGTGGGTCACAGGCCAGACAGATGACCAGAATGAGAAAGCAGACCACTGAAAGAAGCGTATACCCGGCGTAGTGCCAGATCTCTTTGGTCAGGTCCTCATCCGCCTTATACAGATCTGTGTCTGTGATCACCTGGCGATAGTTTTTTTCAGTAACAGGAAGTATTTGGGCGGGGGGGGGGGGGGGG
>MUZC01004437.1:398868-443140 GCA_002072015.1 Radix auricularia | reverse complement strand
AAAAAAAAAAAAAAAACCATTACAAAATTATTATGCTTTTATTTGTATTTATAGATAAATTATTTTTTGGCAAAGAAATTGTATACATTAGTATATCAACATATTTATACATTTACTTTACTAACTTTCATAGAAGAAAATCGTGTTTTATGCTATCAAATTTTCAAATTATTTATGATATCTTATTCTATGGTAATTTTTGCAATATTTTATGGTCATAAACCACTCATTGTGTAACGAAGATATTTTTTTTAAAATCAACTTCAGTTTGGAGAGGCTCCTTTCGCAACTAGCAACACTCATAGCAATGGTTGAGAAAATTCTTTGCAAAATTACAATTTTCTGTTGGGTAAATAAATATAACTTTTCAGTCTATAATTTTTTTTTAAAAATTCAACAGATAAAAGGGTTCTGTCCCTTCGTTTTTCTTACGTAATGTCTCTTCTAGTAGTGTAGCTACATCTATAAAACTGGGATCCTTTTTCTTTCAATCTTTAACTTTGCTTTAACAATGTCAAATACGTCATTTAGTAGGTTACATGGTTTATATGGTATTATATAGGAATTTTTTCTTGCAAGGATATACACTTGATTAAAGGGTTCTTTTATTTTCTTTAAAATTCTATCCATTGATAAAAACAATTCTCGTTGCACTTCTTGTTCTTAAGATATAACCACGTCTTCTGTATTTTCACCACTAATATTTCTTCTCAAATTGTTTTAGTTGATATAACAGCGTTTTTATTAGCTTATCGCTTTGTTTCATGAAATGAGTTTGCATTAATTAAAAACAAAACAAAACAAGGGAAAAAAAAAAGATTTCCGATAAATTGAGATAACATAAAACTACAAAAGAAAAATGTTGCATTGAAGCAAGTAGAATTCCAGCATCTGATCTCGTTTTACTCGTTTCTTCTTCAGATGTCAATTTTGATTATTTATGCCCACTGTGGTGTTAATTAACAGGAAATTTGAATATTTTCATGTTCTTGTCATTAATTAAATTTTTTGCACATTAATTTAATTGGATAGGCGTAACATTTTATTAAATAACCGTATTTTAATTGTGCTACTGTAATGCAATAAAAACAAAATAATTTTAAATTTTATTAATTCCCTTACAATACCTTAATGAAAACTGAAACAGTAACATAAATTTCTACTTTAATAAAAAAAAAAAGTGGAAATTCCACGCAAAAATTGCCGTTGCGATATTAATAGTACATATTTTTCGGCACAGTGGTGAAGTGTTTTTGTGTGTTGTTTTCATATATCTGTTACGTATACCGATGATTTTTTCAAACAAATCGATACCCTTTTTGAGCGATCTTAAATTTTTGAACGAGTTTGCGTTAGTTTTAACTACCACTGTGTAATCAAACAAATGTTGTGCGACCCGTTAGTTAAGACTCAAAATTATGTATATTTTGGTTTCACCTTGGTTTTACCCCTTCAAAAAATTAAAGGGTGGTTGTCAAAATGTGTGCCGCCCGAGGCGGACCGCCCCCACCGCCCCCTCTAGCTACGTCACTGCTTTCAGGGCCATTTTGTTAACAAAAGTTATAAAAATATTTCCACACTAAAGACTTTAAAATTTGGATCAGATGCCAAAACATTATCCTGTTGCATAGGGTTCAAAATTTTTACTGAATCTCTGAAATTATCCCTATCACTTTGTTTTTTTCCTTCTAACATTAAAATTGATTTAATTCTAGTGGCTCGAAGAATAAAGAGCAAAATAGAAACATGAGTCAATTAATAACATAGAAATACAACAACAACACAAAGATAATTTAATATAACCCTCAGATAGATATACGGATAAAAACACTTTTCTTAATCCGTATGCAAGAACAAATTCATACAAAATATCGTTTTTTTCCGTCCGGAGGAAACCAGCAAAACCAACACTTCGTCAACATTTAAAATTCTAATAAAAATGTAAGACTAGACATAAACCTTGGATAACTGTGGGACGCAATAATATAAAAGAAGCGTGTGTAACAGATAAGGTCAGATAAGATGAGAACATTCCTCGTGAGATCGCATTTTCCTGTTGACGTTTTCCTGTTAAATACTGTTCCAGGTCAGTGAAGGTATCTAACAAATGTGGCTATTCAGGGGAGACAAAGTAAAGCCATAGAAGTGATTGATTCTTTGTTTCGATGTAAAAAAAAAAATAATAAATAAAAAAAAGCATAGTTAAAATCAATTGGGAAAAAGACAAGAGTCACCAAAAGCTTCTTTTCCATTCAAAAATATTTTTAATAAAGATTGTTCAAATTTTTTGAAATTTTGCAAAACTAAATATTTCTATGGCCTTAAAATACTGAACATTATAACACATGACATTTGTTGTTTTTTTTTAAAGCCGACAGCGAAATGTATTATACACATACCTAACTGTATTGTTTTGAGTGATATTTCATAATATCTATTAGTATATAAATGGTAAAAGCATAATAAAAGATTGAATTTACCTTTTTTACTTTCATAATTAAAGAAAAAAATTAATTGAATGAAAAATAAAGCTGACAAAAAAAAAAAAAAAAAAAAAAAAAAAAAAAAATTCACGAAAACATGAAGGATTTAGATTAAACTTCAAGAAAATTCTTTTTATTGTGATTAACGACATTTTAAAAACTGAAAATAATCGTCTTACACTTAAACAGCTAGAATCAATATTTTTATCTTTTTACTTGAACGAACCGATATCATTGAAAGGTTTAAGATTTGTTGACGTTAAAAATAATAACTTGTGAGATATTAAAAAAAGAGGTAGATTTTTTTCATTCAATAATTTTTACTATTAGAAATTTTTTAAAAAAAATAGTAGACTATCGTCTAAAGTAGTAGCAATAGTTGAAGATTTCTGCCTACTCCCTCTCTTAAATAATGGTTCTATTTTCGAAAAAAGCAGATCTTGGAATGGACCTTATAAACCCCCAAGTTCCGGCTAATGGTGGTATGCTGGCTGGGGAAGATACCACCCCTCTGGGCGTGGTGACGCACGACAGGCCATGTCCCATCGGTCAACCGGCGACTGGCCGTATTGGTGAGGGCGCGAAGGGCCGTCCAGAACAAGCCCTGGTAGTTTTGCAATTGAATGTCTGTGGTATTAGGCAAAAGGCGCACGAAGTAACTAAATTACTCCACGAAAGGAATGTGGACGTAGCTTTATTCCAAGAAACGCTTCTAAAGGGTAAGCCGTTTCACATAACTGGTTACTCGCTATACCATTGCAAGTGCGACCGGCAATGCCGGGGCCTTACCACAGCGGTCCGGAATGATGTGACGGTGGAAATGCTGGAAGCCAAGTGCTACAGCAACACAGATACCCTAACTGTAAGGGTATTCAAAGGCGACGTTGGCTTTACGGTAACTAATGTCTATAATACGCCCAGGAACCCAATGACGCTTCCAATTGGGGAAGACGTCACACTAAGTCGTACGATAATAGCAGGAGACTTCAATGCACAGTCTCCTGACTGGGGCTATACCGAGCGGAATGCGTCAGGCCGATACATTGAGGATGTCTGTATTGGTACGAACCTGATCAGATTGCAAAACGAACACAGCGAACCGACGCTGCTGCACACGGGACACAGCACGGAGTCCCGCCCAGATCTAACGCTAATCTCAGCGGACCTAGAGTCCAGGCATAGACTGGAAGTACTAAAAGAGGTTGGAAGCGACCACCTCCCAATACTGATTGAGTTTGTACTTGGTACGGATAAACCTCGATTTGATAGAAGGCACTGGCAGTTCCGCAAGGCCAACTGGCGGAGATACGAGACCGAGAGCGAGACCAAGCTCGCTCTGCTGGACGTTGCAGGAGGCAACGTGGATGAAACCTACGAGAAGTTTATTGACACAATCCTCGGGATTGCGAGACAGACGATCCCGAGGACAAACGGGAAACAGAAATTCAGGCCCTACTGGGACAGGAGCCTGAACGATTTGGTAAAACGAAGAGCGAAAGCACGGAAAAAAGCTGCCAAGCTGAAGACGCCCGAAGCTCGTAGGGCGTACAACAGATTGACGGCCGAAGTCCGTGCTGCTGTCGAAAAGGCGAAGAAGGCCAAATGGGTCAATACGTGCGAAAAACTCGACCTAGCAGATGGTAGAAAAGTTTGGCGGCTAATCGATGCATTATCTGGTGCGGGCAAAGCTAAAAATCCCAACCCTTTGACGACGACAAAGGGCCAACGAGCAAGTGAAACAAAGCGCGCACGGGCGCTGAACAAACACTTTGCACAGGTGAATAAAAAAGGCGCCAGATCTGACTTTAGCCAAACTATCGACCAAATGCGAAAGGAGGGCACCAGGAGACAAAGCAGGGGCCCCCAAATCGAGGTTTTCGAAGCACCTTTCACGTTGACAGAGTTGCAAACCGCACTCAACAAATGCGAAACTGGTAAAGCACCAGGGCCAGACAAGGTTCACAATGAAATGCTCAAGCATCTGGGCACGACAGGCCGAATAAAACTATTGAGTTTTATCAATCGAACCTGGACTACAGGCACGCTGCCGAAGCTGTGGAAAAAGGCCATAATTACCCCAATACGTAAGGAAGGGAAGCCCGGCGAACACCCGTCCAGCTACCGGCCCATTTCCCTCACGTCGTGTGTGGGAAAGGTAGCGGAACGGTTAGTGAACGCACGGCTTTATTGGTACCTCGAGAAAACCAAAAGCATTCCGAAGGCTCAGGGTGGGTTCCGCAAGGGACGCAACCCGATGGACCAAGCACTACGCTTAATTCAGACCATGACAAACGAACTCCAG
The DNA here is from genome assembly GCA_002072015.1 of Radix auricularia. Lineage (NCBI taxonomy): Eukaryota > Metazoa > Mollusca > Gastropoda > Lymnaeidae > Radix > Radix auricularia. The sequence goes on along the minus strand of MUZC01004437.1, from coordinate 438,355 downwards.
ATGAAGAACCACACAGTTGCGGTGTTCTTCGATCTAAAGCAAGCATACGACAAGGTGTGGCGTGGAGGGCTACTATACAAATTACAGCAGTTAGGTGTCACTGCTAAAATGTACGGCTGGGTAAAATCGTTCCTCACGGACAGAACGATCAAGACACGGCTTGGAGAAGCGCTATCCAGTGAGGCACGACTGGAAGACGGGCTCCCACAGGGCTCAGCGCTTAGCTGTACATTGTTCTTAGCCTACGTCCACGACCTACAAGGCATACTCGAGTCCCAGAATGCCATGTTTGCTGACGATCTGGTGATATGGAGTTCGGGAAAGGACGTCGCAACACTGCAGAACCGGCTGCAACATGATCTGAACCGTATTGAAAAATACGCCAGCCAATGGCGCCTAGAGGTAAATACGGAAAAAACGGTCCATTCCATTTTCACTAATGGACGGAATGCTCTGAAGCATGAGGTGGTGCTTCAGATCTGCGGTAAGAGGCTAAATTGGGACCGGACACCAACGTACTTGGGTATAAAGCTGGACCAAAAACTCCAGATGCATAACCATGTACGTGAATTATGCGCCAAAACCACAGCTAAACTGTCCCTGGTGAAGAAACTGGCTAGCACGAGTTGGGGAGCGGACGCAAGACTACTAAGAGCTCTCTATCTTGGTAGCGTGAGAAGTGCTATTGATTACAGCCTCCCGGTCCAGGCCTTTGCGAGCCGTACGGCTCTAGAGGGCTTGGACCGAATACAGAACCAAGCTCTACGGTTCGTATGTGGGGCGTTACGTACCACACCCACCGCTGCGGTAGAAATAATGTCAAACGTAGAACCCCTGGCGATAAGGCGAGAAAAGGCAATCATGACTACGGTGGAGCGATACCGTAGGTTGGAACATGATGAACCCTGCTACCAACTGCAAGACCGTTGGGTTAAGAGGACAAGACTGAAGAGACCCTCCTTTATGGACGCGGTCCACGAACTTGAAGACTCAGTCCCCCTACCCAAGCTCAGGGAACGAATGCAACTGGTCCCTGCTCGAGGACCTCATGAAAGCCTTAACTCGCCTGATATACGTCTGACACTGGCAAATACCGCGGTGACAAAGGCCAGTCCCGTCGAGCTTCTGCGAGACGAGACTCTGCGCACAATCGAGGCCTATGGAGACAGCGTGGTAAAAGTCTTCACGGACGGCTCACGTTTAAGAGATGGCAAAAGTGGATACGGTGTACTAATTCAATACCCCCAACCTGGACCGGACAGCGTAGAGCTGTCAGGGCCGTGTGGATCTACGAACAGTAGTCACGAAGCCGAACTGGACGCGATACACAAGGGTTTGAAGGAAGTACGCCGTCGTCTAGCTAAGAGAAAGAGTTTCCCGACTGTCGTGGTCTTCACCGACTCTCGGTTTTCGCTCGAAACCTTGAGTCGAAGCTCTCTGGAGGCCAAGATAGTAAGTGCCATTCTGGACACAGTTGGTGATATCCTGGCACGTGGCGGCAAGGTGGTTCTGCAGTACACGGCTGGACACTGCGGTACGGCCCAATCAGACAGGGTCGACGCACTGGCCAGGGCAGGCGCAGCCCAGCCCCAACCCGATAAGCCCTTGACCCAACTGGGGGCCAAGTCGTGGCTAAAAGACCATTTCCGAGAGAAATGGCTTGAGGGCTGGAAGAATGGGAATACGGCCAGAAAGGTATACCAGAAACTGCCGCGACCGAGCAAAAGCGATGCCTGGTGGGAACTTGATCGTGGTAGTCAGTCTCTCATAACTAGAATGAGAACTGACCATTGTCCCATACGAAACTACCTATACAAGTTTGACACTAGAAGGGAACTGGCCTGTAGGTTGTGTGGCTACCCGGAGGAAACGGTGACCCATGTGCTAGAGAGTTGCCCCGAGTTGGACGGGGCTTTATTTGGTGAAGTTGCAACACCTGCAGAGGACTACCTCTACGGCGATGCCCGAATGCTGAGGCTCGCCTGCGAAAAATTGAACCGGGTTTTAAGAGCCTAACGGCTCAACCCAACAGAGAATGAACATTCATTAGTAGCAATAGTAAAGTGTTAAATTGCGTATACAATTTTATGATCAAAGGGAAAGAACTATGATATAAATAAAAAGAAAATCATTTAAATCAGGCAGCTCAACTACTGTCGTCTTTAATATTTGTTTCTTTTCGACGATGAACTCCCTTTCCTGTAAAATCATGACCTAAAAATGAAGAAATTTACAGAAACAAAAATCTATTTCGATATTTTAATCTAAATATTCTGTAACGTCCCTAAGAAAATGATGCTTGGTAATTAAAACATTTTAAATGATAATTTGCACATTTTTTTGGGTAAATAAAAATTTTCTGTTTCCTAAAGTTAATGTTATGATTTCGACTTATATCCACCATTTTGTTTTTTAAAAATCAAGACGCCATAGCTAATGAAGTCTTAAATAAAAATCAAAATAGGTTCTTTTCTTTGACTGTAAATTTTTAAATATCCTATTTTTTTTTGTTTGTTAAAAAAGTGTTTATTAAGAAATAAAATAATGTAAAAAATAAAATTACTCTTTTGTTATTTTTGTTTGTTGAATATTTGTGTCCCAGATTACAGACATTTAAAAAAGTAAAGATGGAAATGTGTGTAGAAGGAGATTCTTTAGTTTTAGCTTTGGTAATGTTCAACAGGTCCTATCACTCCTAATACAAGTTCGCTAGAGTTCTAGAGCCGACAGTGGAATGTATAGTTATAGTAAAATATTATGTACTAGCCAACCCGCGTCGTAGCATACTCCGCTAATGATTTAGTGACGGGTGACATTTTATGAAAGTAATTGTTGAGGAGAGTGTGTGACTACTTTTTTTTTTTACTGAGCACAATGGAGAGCACGAAGTTATTATACCAATGTCGAGAAACAAAACTTACAGCCGTGTTTCGAAGTCATGTTCGAAAAGAATGTGGGAAATGAACGGGCACAAACTCAAACATTTTTAAAACTTAAAAAAAGTAATGCCTTAACTGGGGCTTGAACCTATGACCTTTCGCGGGTTAGGCCAATGGTATAACCACTACACTACGAAATACATGCTATTTTGTTGTTTTGAAAGAACAAAGTATTTGACCTCAATTGAACGTATCGTTGGTCTCGATGACCCCCCCCCCTATCATGTGCACTACCTTTTCTTGCCAGCTGATTGGTCGTTGGGGTTAGACAGCATGGTGTCCGGCATGGTTGAACCATGAGGAGAATTATATATATATATATATATATATATTTAAATTTGTGTTTTAATTTGGATAAAAAGAAAGTGTAGGCGATGGCTTTTTAAATTTTCCGTAAGGTCCAGTTTTTAAATGGTCCTTTGATATAAATAAAATTAGACAGATAGATTCATCAATTGTGCAAGTATCATAGGTGTATCTTAACATCATTTTAATTTTAAAAATAGTTTTCTCAATATAACTCCATAAATAAATTATTATTAATTTGAACCAACTTCCGGTCCAAGATTTCTAAAAGTCGAAATCACTTTAACACAAAAATCTTTTATCCTCTCATAACTTAATACCAAACTTCTATATACTTGGTATTCCTTAGAAATATCGGACGCATTAAATTATTAGAATATAACATAAAAGTGCAGATTTGACACGTATATTATTTTGCAGCAAATGTTAATTTTCTCGTGAAAAGTTACCTTTTTAATTTATTAAAGGCTTTAATATATGTTATATTTTAGGGGAAACTATGGGTGTCTGTATACTTGTAATAAATTGATGTAGACATAGGCGTTTCTAGTTGAGTGTGGATGGAGGGGACGGGGTCTGCCCACCGCACTGGGTGACATCATCACAAGGGGTGACGCAATCACAAGGGGTGACACCATCACAAGGGATGACAACATCACAAGGGATGACAACATCACAAGGGATGACAACATCACAAGGGATGACAACATCACAAGGGATGACACCATCACAAGGGATGACAACATCACAAGGGATGACAACATCACAAGGGATGACAACATCACAAGGGATGACATCATCACAAGGGATGACAACATCACAATGGGTGACACCATCAAAAGGAGTGACACCATCCCAAGGGTGACACCACCACAAGGGGTGACACCATCACAAGGGGTGACACCATCACAAGGGGCGACACCATCACAAGGGGTGACACCATCACAAGGGGTGACACCATCACAAGGGGTGACATCATCACAAGGGGTGACACCATCACAAGGGTGACACCATCACAAGAGGTGACACCATCACAAGAGGTGACACCATCACAAGGGTGACACCATCACAAGAGGTGACATCATCACAAGGGGTGAGACCATCACAAGAGGTGACACCCTCACAAGGGTGACACCATCACAAGAGGTGACACCATCACAAGAGGTGACACCATCACAAGAGATGACATCATCACTAGGGGTGACACCATGACATGGGGTGACACCATCACAAGGGTGACACCATCACAAAAGGTGACACCATCACAAGGGGTGACACCATCACAAGAGGTGACACCATCACAAGAGGTGACACCAAGACGTAACATTCTGAATTTGACATCCGGAGGAGGTCTATGGGTTAAGTCGTTAGGGGGTGACACCATGAGCTACCGCATGGGGTGATACCAGCCTAAGTGACGCCTCTGCATGTAGACATTTTGCGTTATGTACAGTTTGATATTTATTTACCACAATAATTAACATTTTTAATTCTATATGGAGTTTTCATTATTATAATTTGGTAGATTGATGGAAATTTACTCTGAAATATAAAAAAAATTGAAAGTGCTACATGTCTATCTTTGTGATTCCAACACAATCATCAATAATTAATGTATCTTTTGTATTGTTACGGATAGGTACCTTTGTAATTTTCGCTCCATATGTTCCGAATGGACAACAAATTTTCAAGCATAACTAGGAGCCATTTTGGTTGCCATAGCAACCCCATCAATGTATAGTATGAGCGTCTGTAGCATTAGATGTGATTAATAAAATTGGCCATTGAACTCAAAAGAGTTTAAATACAGAACAAGTTAAGTGAAACTTTTTATGGCACCCGTAAGGATGTGGAGGTTCTGATTCTTGTTAAGAAAAAATGGTATCGCTGAGAGAGAAGAAATTGAAATAGACAATGATGTGAATCCATAGTAAGTAGTAAAGGGATTTCAGTCGATATCACCAAGGAATCAAGAGAAATAATCTTCTGTAAAGAAGGAGCGTCTGTAACAGATAAGATTTAATCTTATTCACATGGCTAATGGCCTTAATGCATGACATTATTATACAAAATGAAAATATGGGTTAAAAATAGTACATACACAAGCTGGGAAACCCTTGAAGACCAAATGTCTTCGCTTGCTCTTGACCTACCGAATATATTTCATAGTATTTGGATGCAGTATTATTCTTGTCTTGTCTTATCTACACAGAAGCTCCTTCTATGCTGAAGATTATTGCGTCCACAGACCATTCCGGTTAGTTGGTATGTGATGCAGCGTTCATAGGCAACGGCTTTAAGGGTTCCACTCTTTACCAGGCCGCCTTTGTTTCCATAACTAGTGTTAGGTACCCATTCGGAGCTGGGTGAATTTAAGGGCACCTTTGGCCCTGGGAACAAATCCTGGCCTTCCCCTGGGTTCGAATCCGTGTCCCTCTACATTAATATGATATATGTCCATAATTAGCAAATTAATAAATAATAAATAAGTTATCCTTTAGAAATAGTGAATTTAATATTACTCAACTATTAGTCATTTTGTCTTTCTCTAGTCTTGTTTTTACAACAACATTCTTTGCTGTAATGATTAAGATGAATGCAGCGTTAATATAAATAGTAGTCTTTATAGTTTGCAATATGTAACATGTAACTTTTGTTTGGTTATCATTACCATCCAAAGATTTTTGTCTGCAGATTTTTTTCTTCTAACTTCTAATAAAAATCTACTGCTTTGATGCTGATATTCAGAAGTTATATTGTAGCAAAAAGACCAGGCCAAATATCAGTGTTTGCAATAATAAAAATCTGTTAATGTATCGTAATTTTTTGTGTGGTTTTATTTGTATTTACAAAAATTGCATATTTTCACAATCACATGACCAGTAAATAGGGAATGGTGAAAATATCAAATTTTTGTATATAGAAATAACACAAATTTTTACGCTCTGTGGTGTTATTTATATTAGTTTGTACATTTACTATTTGGTTTTTGCCTCTCTTATCTTATTTATATAGGTTCATCCCCTTAGATTTATTTATTTGTTTTAATTTGTTCTATTTGTCTTCTTCGTTTTACCGCCTTTATGCAATTAATTTTACTTCATTACAATCTAATACATTATTTGGTGCCTCTCTTTTTTTGCGACAGGGAGGAAAAGAAGGGGGGTGGAGGTGCAAATAATTGAAAATAAAAGATATACAAGAAAAAGCTTAATGAACTCACTAGATACAATAGTGCAGGGCAGGGGCACACGCAGCTTACACGTCACTTGCCTTTAACTGTTGGCATGTAACTTTGTTATCTTATACTAGATTGTGCCAGGGCGCCGTGGCGCCTGCGGCGCCCCCTTTTTTTGAGCGCCTACGGCGCCAACCTTTTTTTACAGACCAACTAACTTGTCCTTTTTTGTAAAATACGAATTATTAAACTTTATGAAATGTACGCAAAGTATTTATTTAATAATAATAATAGGGGTTGTATTTTGCGTACCGATGCACATCAAACAATGACGTCATCATATTAAATATTTTTACAGCGCTCATCAAAACACGATTTTTCAACTAAACTAACTGCTGTAGACTGTCGTACATCGCTCCTCAGCGTTTCAACTAAACTAACTGCTGTAGACTGTCGTACATCGCTCCTCAGCGTTACGTTACAAACATACAGAACCACACCACTGGGTGTTTATATTATTTAATACAACAAAATAGACTTGTAAATTTAGTAAGTGGTAACAACCTTTAGGGATTGGGGTGGGAGGTGTAAGGACGGGTGATGAAGGCCTATAGGGTGGGAGTGTAAAGACTGGACATGAAGGCCCATGAATGGGAGGTGTAAGGACTGGGCATGAAGGCCTATAGGGTGGGAGGTGTAAGGACGGGGCATGAAGGCCTATGGGGTGGGAGGTGTAACGAATGCCTCGTTTCACCGTTTGATTCTGTTGCCAGTCGTCAAGATTTCTGTGACTTATTTGCTGCTCTTAATGTCTTAAAATATCCCTCGATTAGTGACGGCTGTGAAAGAAAGAAATGTTAGGCCTTGCGTATTCGATACCCATGTCTCATGAATGGCGAACTCGATACAAATATTCTCCCGATTCTGTTAAGACCATTCTCTTTCTATATATATATTTTTTTGGTTTTGTTTTTACGCTATCACCCCCCTCCCTCCCCGCCCTTAATCGCTTATTTTGGGCCCAGAGTTCCCGTGAAAGACGCCAACGAACAGCCGCCCCGAGGGACCACAGTCGTGTCGCAGGGGCGCGTGTCTCCCAGGGAGACGCCTTTGATCGCCTGACATCAAACACGGCGCTCACCTGACAAGCTGACCGAGCCGGTGACAGATGGACTCAGTTCGAACAACCTCGCTCAGCTGATAACGGTTGCCGCTGACGCGAACCTACGCCACTGTCGAACAGCGCGACGTCACAGCAAAAGTTTTAGATGTGTGAATCTGGAGGAATTGGAAGTGTTCGTCTTTTTTTTTTTATATTGGAATGGAGTGCACGACGGTGATCGTCAAAACGCGGCACCCGTGAAATCGTGAGACACTGATACGGGCCAAAGGGATGTAATGCTGGCATCAGGGGAATGTAATACCGACATCAAGGGGATGTAATACTGACGTCCATTGATATGTTGTAAAATGTTGCAGTCATTAACTTCACTCAACTGTAAGTAGATTTTTTTGTTTGTTTTGTTTGTCATGATCCAATATTTTGAGACAAAAGTTAAAGTTGCTGTGGGCTATAAGCTAGTAGTTCTCAAGCCTTGTAAGACCACATCCCTACCAGTAGTGGAGTATGTAGGAGAAGTACCCTTACGGGGTGTGAACGTGTTGCATAAAGCATCCCCCCCCCTCATTTACACAAAACGGAATAGTAGAGGTTCTCAGATTGAAAACGCAGTTCCTCACCGCGGAGAGCAAGGAAAATTTAGTTTAGTGACTTTATTTTATTTTTTTAAATTATAAAAAAAATTAAAAAATGCAAAGAAAATTCTTGCGATAGTTAAACGCCAGTCTCCCAGCAAAATGACACCCATGCATCCACAAGAAAATGTTTCCATCAAATGTTGCAAACTCACAGCGAAACATAAATCTGAGTTCGATATTCTCAAAAATAATTCCAGACCTGCACGGAAATCAATAGCAATCGCCCGAGTGCAAAATAAAACAAACTGAAATGGCTCTTGCACCTTGAATACACGTCTTATGATCCAAACAAACCTAATTTTTAAATGGCCTTGAAAGATTGAATAAATGCGACCTAAAAAAACCTAACATTTTAATGGCCCTTAAACATTGTATATATATTACCCAAATAAACCTGCAATTAGTATTTCAATGTCCCTCGTCACATTCTAAAGCATCTATTGTGTGTCCTGTTATTGTATTTTGAGCGCTCTTAATCTCAAATAGCTCCAAACTTTCTATTTTAGTATATTATATATCCAAACATCTTTGCTAACTGTTCCAAATAATTTAATTTAATATTTGATTTAAATTACTTAAAAAATGTTTTGTAACAAAACACAAAAACAAAGTTTATACAGTATACGGCTAACGGTCGAAGATATCCAATCGGAATCACCGCCTCTTCCAAACACATATATGGATGTGTGTATTATGTGCAGGGCGACATAAATATCTGGAAGCTCAAAATCATATTTTAAGAATGCATCCTTACAGGAAGACGGCAAATAGATCTACAGGACGTAGTTTTTGTTAAAAAAGATAAATTCCTTTAATATTTCCTAAACGACATTTTTAAGGTTTCAATCGTGAGCAGTTATATGAGGTAGGATATCCCCCCCCCCCACATAACTCTTGGTTTTATTGGATCGTTAAAACGTTCCTCTGTGTGTGTATGTGTGTGTGTGTGTGTGTGTGTGTGTGTGTTACACTGTACCAACTATCGGTTTAAAAAACAAAATAATAAAAACCAAATTAATTTTTTCATTATAAAGAAAACTATAGTAAAAACATATACATTTTAAATTAACTACTTTATTCTAATGCAAAGAAAAAACTAAAAATATTCAACAGACGCTATTAAAATTCAGCCACTGTGAATAATTATTTATAATGAGGCCAAAAAGAAAATATTATTCAGCCAAAGAAGAAGAAAAAATTGCTACAACCTTGTTTAGGTTGATACAAAAAATTATGACCAAAAAAATAAAAATTAAAAATCTGAACAGATTTCTGGACAAGAGTTGGACATTGGGCAGACTTAATATATGATTTAAAGAACAACTCAAACAGGTTTGTGTGTGGGTCATATGGGGAATGGTCTTTACATTCTTTCATCATTATCACGACATTTGTTTTCTTTTTACGGACCCGGTATAGATAAATACATACTTGCCTTATACGCAAGATTGAGTTTTGTTTCTCTGCGGGCCAGCCATTGGTTGACTCGTTTCTTTAGGTCGCTGCCCCGACCAACCAAAAATGAGCATTTCGTCGCCGGAAGACTTTCGCTTTTAGCGCAATCAACTACATATATCTTAACCCCTCCAGGGCTTTACCCAAGTATTTCAGTAATGTCTGTGTCTGTGTCTGAGTGGTGGACCCAAGACTTTGATAAGCCATGGATGACGTGCCAGGCCTCTAGCTATGAGGGCAATGAAAACTCATGTCAGTTCACACGGAACAGAGGCGTCTCAAACTGAAATCTCTTGTTGGTTAACTCGAAATAGAGGCGTCCCCGCTGAGGGTACTTGTCGGTTTACACGGAACAGAGGCGTTTCCGCTGAAATCACTGTTCTATTCACACAGAAAACAGGCGTCTTTGCTGAAATCTCTTGTCGGCTCACAATGAACATATTGGTTTACTCACACATTTTTTTACAAATACATTGGTTTACTCAAACATTGGTTTACTCACACATTGGTTTACTCACATATTGGTTTACTCACATATTGGTTTACTTACACATTTGTTTTCAATTACATTGGTTTACTCACATATTGGTTTACTCACACATTGGTTTCCTCACACATTTGTTTACAATTACATTGGTTTACTCACATATTGGTTTACTCACACATTTGTTCACAATTACATTGGTTTACTCCCATATTGGTTTACTCACACATTGGTTTACAATGACATTGGTTGACTCACATATTGGTTTACTCAAATATTGGGTTACTCACATAATGGTTTACTCACACATTGGTTTACTCACACATTGTTTTACATACACATTGGTTTACTCACACATTTGTTTACAATTACATTGGTTTACTCACATATTGGTTTACTCACACATTTGTTTACAATTACATTGGTTTACTCACATATTGGTTTACTCACACATTGGTTTACAATGAGATTGGTTTACTCACATATTGGTTTACTCACATATTGGTTTACTCACATTTTGGTTTACTCACACATTGGTTTACTCACACATTGTTTTACTCACACATTGGTTTACTCACAAATTGGTTTACTCACACATTGGTTTACTCACACATTGGTTTACAATTACATTGGTTTACTCACATATTGGTGTACTCACACATTGGTTTACTCACATATTGGTTTACTCACACATTGTTTTACTCACACATTCGTTACCTCACACATTGGTTTACTCACACATTGGTTTACTCACATATTGGTTTACTCACATATTGGTTTACTCACATATTGGTTTACTCACACATTGGTTTACTCACACATTGGTTTACAATTACATTGGTTTACTCACATATTGGTTTACTCACACATTTGTTTACAATTACATTGGTTTACTCAAACATTGGTTTACTCACACATTGGTTTACTAACATATTGGTTTACTCACACATTGGTTTACTAACATATTGGTTTACTAGCATATTGGTTTACTCACACATTGGTTTACTAACATATTGGTTTACTCACACATTGGTTTACTAACATATTGGTATACTCACACATTAGTTTACTCACATATTGGTTTACTCACACTTTGTTTCACATACACATTGGTTTACTAACATATTGGTTTACTCACACATTGGTTTACTAACATATTGGTTTACTCACACATTGTTTCACATACACATTGGTTTACTAACATATTGGTGTACTCACACATTGGTTTACTAACATATTGGTTTACTCACACATTGGTTTACTAAAATATTGGTTTACTTACACATTTGTTTAAAATTACATTGGTTAACTCACATTTTGGTTTACTCACAAATTTGTTTACAATTACATTGGTTTACTCACACATTGGTTTACTCACACATTGGTTTACTCACATATTGGTTTACTCACATATTGGTTTACTAACATATTGGTTTACTTACACATTTGTTTACAATTACATTGGTTTACTCACACATTGGTTTACTCACATATTGGTTTACTCACATATTGGTTTACTCACATATTGGTTTACTCACATATTGGTGTACTCACATATTTGTGTACTCACACATTGGTTTACTCACATATTGGTTTACTCACACATTGTTTTACTCACACATTGTTGTACTCACACATTGGTTTACTCACACATTGGTTCACTAACACATTGGTTTACTCACACATTGGTTCACTAACACATTGGTTTACTCACACATTGGTTTACCTTTACTATGGTCTAGACACACAATGGTTTATTCACAAATAAGTTTACTCACACAATGGTTTACTCACACATTGGTTTACTCACACATTGGTTTACTCACACATTGGTTTACTCACACATTGGTTTACCTTTAGTATGGTCTAGACACACAATGGTTTATTCACAAATAAGTTTACTCACACGTTAGTTTACCATTAAATTGGCTTACCTTTAGTTTGGATAAACCACTCATTGGCTTACACTTACATTTGCTTACCCACACATGGTCTTACTCTTATTTGGGTGTGATAAGCGAAACCATAAAGTTTTCTGTTTGTTGACTGAACTTCTGAAACCTCTACCTCCCACCTCTTTTCCTCCTGAATCCTCTACCTCCCACCTCTTTTCCTCCTGAATCCTCTACCTCCCACCTCTTTTCCTCCTGAATCCTCTACCACCCACCTCTTTTCCTCCTGAATCATCTACCTCCCACCTATTTTCCTCCTGAATCCTCTACATCCCATCTCTTTACCTCCCGAATCCTCTACATCCCATCTCTTTACCTCCTGAATCCTCTACCTCCCATCTCTTTCCCTCCTGAATCCTCTACCCCCCATCTCTTTTCCTTTTGAATCCTCTACCTCCCATCTCTTTACCTCCTGAATCTTCTATCTCCCACCTCTTTTCCTCTTGAATCCTCTACCTCCCATCTCTTTACCTCCTGAATCCTTTACCTCCCATCTCTTTCCCTCCTGAAACCTTTACCTCCCATCTCCTTACCTCCTGAATCCTCTACCTCCCATCTCTTTTCCTCTTGAATCCTCTACCTCCCATCTCTTTACCTCCTGAATCCTCTACCTTACATCTCTTTCCCTCCTGAATCCTTTACCTCCCATCTCTTTACCTCCTGAATCCTTTACCTCCCATCTCTTTACCACCTGAATCCTCTACCTCCCATCTCTTTACCTCCTGAATCCTTTACCTCCCATCTCTTTACCTCCTAAATCCTCTACCTCCCATCTCTTTACCTCCTGAATCCTCCACCTTCCATCTCTTTTCCTTTTTAATCTTCTACTTCACATCTCTTTCCTTTTTTTCTCCTCTACCTCCAATTTTTTCCCTCACCAGCCTTCTACCTTTCAACTTCCATCCACCCATTAAATCCCTTCACAGCTCTCTTTCTTTCTCTACTCCCTCCAATCCCCCCCGTTTTCCCTGTCTTCTTCTTTCTAATACCCCCACCTCCTCTCAATAAAACCTCCCCCCCCCCCGCCCGCACAATTATCTTGAAACCTCCACACGGCTATTGACCCTGGGGCGGACCTGCGCCGTCCCAGCAGACACGCGTGTCGTTTGATCCCAGGACGAGAAGACATAAACCAGACGTACAAACTGGTTTGCTGGCTGTCAAAGGGCCGTAACCACCTTTATTACCGACCCAGCTCATGTCGAGAGGTGTGTGACAAAATATCCTGGGGGGGGGGGGTCAGGTCATTGCTCATGTCTTCATGTATCGACACTTAACAAAACAACAGGGATCTGAGGGTCACGTCATTGTTCATGTAACGGCACCTAACAACAGGGATCTGAGGGTCACTTCATTGTTCATGTATCGACACCTAACAACAGGGATCTGGGGTCACGTCATTTAGGGATTGCAGTTGAGTGCGCAATCATCTTATTATTTTATTTTATTTGGGGGAGGGAAGGGGCAGGAATTTATTTTGATTTCATTGACAAACCTCAGGTGGACTTTGACATACGGATGAAAAGAAATTTCTTATTCCATGTGCAAGAACAAACACGTACAAATTCTCAATCTTCCCGTCCGAAATCCGGGGTGGAATGGGTGACTTGATAAAACCAGGAAACTCAACACACCATTAATATTTAAAACTATAATTTTAAATTGTGATATTGCACACTGGAAAAATGACTACATTAATTTTACTATTTAACTAAGCAATTACATTTGGAGAATACTTAACTGAACAATTATTATGGATGATTAATTAGATGTTTGATATTTAATAACGATAAATGAGGGATTTCATTCGGAATTAAAATCGATGAGAATCGAATATTTGAAACTGAGTGATTGGAATTTCAATGTTCCCTCTAAAGTTCGTTGTTCTGTGTGCAAAGTACAAAAACATTGTGTGCGAAGTTGCACAGAATAATAATAATAATAAAATGATAATTTATATAGCGCTGTATCCTAGCAAGGAGCCAGGCTCACAGCGCTTTACATGGAAATAACAATACATATATTAATAAAAGAAATATTCATATCATACTAACTACATAAATGACAATACGTTATACATCAGCTACGTTAATCATTAAAAGAAATGTTGTTTAATTAATTTTGAAAATAAACTTTAAAAAGAAGTGTCTTAAGTGCAGCCTTGAATGACTTAGCAGTTGAAATACTACGGATGTGTAATGGAAGAGAATTCCATTGTTTGGCTGCACAAAAAGAGAATGACCTTTCGCCAAATGTTTTAGTTCTTGTCTTAGGAACACAGATAATGCGTGTATCTGCAGAAGAGCGTAGCTGACGACTTGGTGAGTAGACTTACAAAAGTTAAGTAAGATATGAAGGGCTTGAGTCAGAAAAGAAGTTGTGACACAGAACGGCCAGTTTCTAATGAATTCGGGCTTTTATGGGTAGCCAATGAAGTGAGTAAAGTAGCGGAGTAACATGGTCATGTTTTTTTGCCTTTAGAACTAATCTGGCAGCTGAATTTTGAACTCTCTGTAGTTTTTCAATGCATTGTTTTGGCGCATTGTTGAATCCATTTTTGTGCAATATTTTAACAAAATTTGCTGCGCTGTAATTCTAAATTGCTGCGCGGTGTAAGCCAGTCGTGCAGCTTATATAAATGGGATATTGTGGGGGACCATACACAAAAATACGTATTTCCCTCGTAAAAATAACGTGAATCTCTCAACAGACTCACAGCAACGTTTCGTCAACGATTGTCTCCTCTTCATCGTGGTCTACTCACAGAGAATATTCGCTCAGTATTTTGAGCCATTCCCCAAGTCATGTACGGGTGAGTAGCAACACAAGTAGTCATGTACGGGTGAGTAGCAACACAAGTAGTCATGTACGGGTGAGTAGCAACACAAGTAGTCATGTACGGGTGAGTAGCCATACAAGTAGTCATGTACGGGTGAGTAGCAACACAAGTAGTCATGTACGGGTGAGTAGCAACACAAGTAGTCATGTACGGGTGAGTAGCAACACAAGTAGTCATGTACGGATGAGTAGCCATACAAGTAGTCACGTACGGGTGAGTAGCCACACAAGTAATCACGTACGGGTGAGTAGCCACACAAGTAATCACGTACGGGTGAGTAGCCACACAAGTAATCACGTACGGGTGAGTAGTCACACAAGTCATTTACGGGTGATTAGCCACACAAGTAATCACGTACGGGTGAGTAGCCATACAAGTAGTCACGTACGGGTGAGTAGCCACACAAGTCATGTAAGGGTGAGTAGCCACACAAGTAGTCACGTACGGGTGAGTAGCCACACAAGTAGTCACGTACGGGTGAGTAGCCATACAAGTAGTCACGTACGGGTGAGTAGCCACACAAGTCATGTAAGGGTGAGTAGCAACACAGGTCATGTAAGGGTGAGTAGCCACACAGGTCATGTAAGAGTGAGTAGCAACACAGGTCATGTAAGAGTGAGTAGCCACACAGGTCATGTAAGAGTGAGTAGCCACACAGGTCATGTAAGGGTGAGTAGCAACACAGGTCATGTAAGAGTGAGTAGCCAAACAAGTCATGTAAGGGTGAGTAGCCACACAGGTCATCTTAGGGTGAGTAGCCACACAAGTCATGTAAGGGTGAGTAGCAACACAGGTCATGTAAGGGTGAGTAGCCACACAGGTCATGTTCGGATAAGAAGCCAGACAATTCTCTCACGTTTTATTTTTCAAAGAGAAACAATGTTATTGAGCTCACTTTAGCCCATGACGTCATACACACCTTCTGATCTTTGTCAGTGAAATCCTCTGCAAAATTCTTAGTAAACTATTGAAAAAAAAATAAAGCAAAACTATTAACTACATGGGAACTAGCATGACCTTTCTTAAGTATAAGACTGTGAAACATCTTTCAACGTTTTAAATTTTCAATCCATAGTTGGATTATTCGAACAAATTTATTGTTTTAACATCTTTCATTATGTATTTTGGGCCTGAGTAATACACTTGTATGAAAATAAGATCGTGTAAAGCAGGGATGTTCAAACTACGGCCCGCGGGCCGCATGTAGTCCCTCAAAGTATATTATGCGGACACGCATAAGAATAATTTTTTTTACTGTGGTCCTCAGTAGAAAAGGTTTTCTCACCCTGGTGTCATTTATCATCATGTTACAGTTTAGAGAATATTTCGTTTTTATTTTAAGTATTACCTTATAATAAGTCAAACCTTCTACAATGGTGCACACACTATTTCTCAATGTGCTCCGGAAGAACTCAAACTATTTTAAAAGAAACCCAAGAACTACTAAATCCTGGCAATTTGACCCAATATTACATAATCTGTTTGGAGACTTGGTACTTCCACAACAAACATCCCAATCATTTGTCGGCCCCAGGGACCGCCCGTAATAATTCCAAATATTAGCACGGGATAAAGCGAGTTGTTTGACACACTAACCGATACCTGGCCGCTCCGTTACTAAAAGTCACTGTACCAGTTGGCACGCCTCGAATTCCTTCGGGAGGAAATCAACAAAAATGTTAGTTAAAAAAAAAGAAAAAACGTTTCCACTCAGGTCGAAACCCACTTACGCCCCACATCAGAAGCGAGTTGGGACCTTTGTGACCCAATCTCCACGCAGCGCCCGAGTTTGTCGTAGAGCTTTGAAGTCCGCGCACGGGTTTTGAAAGTAGAAGGAAGCCATTTTATTCTGGTAATTAATTAAGTCAATATAACGCCGAGGCGGCACTTTCCGGCCGTTATTTAACCAGAGATGGCGCGGGTCTATAGGGATCATTGTGCGGGCCCCGGAGGAAATTCCTTTCACTTCTTTGTTATTATTTGGACTCAGAGGGCCGGCTGTTTGTTTGAAAAAGAAAGAGGAAAAACGGAAAACGTAAAGCGAACTGATTTAACGCCCCATGTTACGGTGTAGGTGAACTCCAAGAGTCTTGGAGTAACCACAGTTGATTAAGTCTGTAGCACGGCCAGGAATAATTAGACGGAGTTCATTGCAGTGGAGTGGGACACATACACGATTGAATTGGGGACATTTAGGGCTGGGGGTGGGGAGTATGGGGATGTAGAAAATCTCACCTAAGACATTGAATGTGTGTCGTTTTTCTTGAGTTTACCCCCTCCCACCCTTCTCCCTTTTTGTCTCTCCGAAAACACACAACCTCTTGTAGGTGACACAGTGTTTAGTCTAAAACCCATGTTGTAGAAAAGACATGTTTAGTCTGTATGTCATGGCGGGCCGGGCTGGGTCTTACATTAAGACTGTGAGCTGTTGTTGGTCTTATATTTGATTCCATGAAAGTCCTGATGCACTCAAGAGAAAGTATATAAAATAGAACGAATTCAAAACAGCTGCAAGATTCATAACTAAAGAATATTCAAATTTGACAAGAGAAACACGTTTAGTTACAACATTAAACTTAGAGAAACCAAGGGATAGAAAAACAAAGATCAATGTAGTGATAAAACATATGATAATTTATTCTAGCTTGCTATTACAACACAATGACAATCTAATACAAAACAGATAGGCATAGGAATATAACTACTGTTATTCTCTTTCTTCCCGGCTGGTATTATAGTGTGTATTAGTGTGGAATGGGCTGCCTTAACCAGGAAAATTCTATCAACTTCTAAAACTTAATATAATTTGCAAGACTTGACATAAACGATGGATAAGCATAGCCCACAAGCATAAATGTATAGACGTAGTAGGAGCGCCTGAAATAGTAATAGGCGAGACAAGATAGATACAATAAGATAAGGCGTTACCAAATGCACTGCAAAAGAACGTAAAAAAACCTCAAGAATATGACTATGAATCCTTTATGTACGAGACGTATTAAAAAAAACAAATTTTAGTTATGTCTCAAATATATAAAGAATTTTTTTAAATTTATAGTACAAAAAATTTCTACACTCTGCCTGCTAAATTTCAGCTAGATATGATCACAGGAAAAGTTGTATAAAAATATTTTTAAAATAGTGCGGACCGTGAGACAGATTAGCAATAAATAGCATTTACATTTAAAGGTCGAGAATATATTTTTTTAAAAAGTATCGTCAAAATAATACGCACCGCACAGCGCAACGGGAAAGAATAAAATGGTTGTTCTATATAATACGCACCACGACACTCTAGCACAAAAATTAGCAGGCTGCAGAGAGATAAGTAGATAGAGATAATCTAAAAATTCATTAATTTAATTATAGTATATTCGATCGTTTTGAAATTTTGAAAGATCATTTTTATCATCGCCACGAGTCTGTATGCAAAATTTCAGCTCGCCAGTCAGCATACAAGGAAGTGGGTTAATAATTGATCCAAAGATTTTCGGCATTCAATGTATCAATCAAGCAGACGACACGAGTTAATATGAATGATTTAAAAGGGGGGTGGTGTGGTGCTAATAATCCAGTTAAAGAAAACTGCCACGCCCCATCCACCCCACCTCATATCTACTTAATAGAAAGCTCAACTCTCCTTAATAGGAATTAACCGTGAACGTGTTCCTCTTGTCTATTTTAAACACATATACAAATGAAATCCTCCTTGGTGAACACATGGCGTAGTGAGCTGTTTTGAAAAAACGACGTTATTGTATTCTCTGAGGAGCTTACATTTGATTTTAAACATTTATTGATTTACGAAATGTTTACAATACAAAAGAAATAAATTAAATCTTAATTAACGCTAATGGACGAAAACATGCAAAAAGCTCAGCAAACGCCTTCATTAATACAAATAAAAATAAATCTTTATTTACTTGTACTTTTTTGTACCGATACAGGCTTTTGCCGAAGAGTTTTTGTCCATTAATTAAGCATTAATTGATTATTTTCCTGTCTTGTATTTTAAACGGACGTTTTTTTCGCAGCCTGATTCTGTATATGACTTTTAAATGCTTGTTTACCCCCACCCTCTTTCCCCCCCCCCATACACTCCACAGACATTCCGCCAGTAAATCTATTGGAGTATGCCGTGCCCTCCCCGAAATCCGTCCCGCGGGGTGTGAACATCCTCTACGACCCCCACCACCACGTCCACGGCTACCAGTTCTCTGCCCGAGCAGACGATCTACGTCTTGAGGCCGACAAAGTGTTCGGGCGGTGCCACCATTTCCCGTACGAGTTCTCGCTGTTCGTCACCTACAAACTGGACGCCGCGCCCCGGAGGGAGCAGTGCTTCTTCGCCCTGGGTCACGGCGGTACCCACAAGCCCATTGTCTCCCTGGGACTGTGGAAGCACGCTCTGGTATTTCGGTTCAAGGACCGCAGGTACAGCTTCAAGATGAGCCACGGTCGGCGGGACAGGAGCTGGCACACTCTGAGCGTCAGCGTGTCGTCCAAGGTGTTGGAAGTTACCGAAGATTGCCGGAGCAGGCAGCAGAGAAATTTTAGGTGGACATTTCCCGACCCCCTGCCAGTTTTGAATACTTCGTTTATAATCGGAAAGTGCAGTAAAGTTTCACAAGTGTTCCTGGTAAGGACAATCACTTATGATTGGTTATATTTGGTGTTGTTGGTTCTTATTTTTTTAGATGTGCGCTTGAAGTGTCAGTGCTTGTGGGTGCACATTAGGATGGTGGAAATGTTTGTTGGTGGGCATCAGGATGGTGGAAGTGTGTGTGTGTTTTTTTTTTTTTTTGTGGTTTTTTTTTTCTTCTCGCAATAAGATCGTGAAATTGATGCTTGGTCGTAAAAGATTAATCCGGCAACAGGCCAAAATAGCAAGAGGCATTATGTGCCAGGAACTGAGGTACAGTTGTTTAGAGGCCTCAGAATGTAGTGCCAAACTTCATTTGTGATGAGTCTTGAAATAAACATCACGTGCTCTTAATTTTACAAGAAAAACGAGTTCAAAATAATTCCTCTATATTTGGTTTTAGATGTTTAATTTTTTTTTCTTTTAAAGAGTAGGAAGGGAAGCAACACTTGAAAAATCCTCCCACAAATGCTTTACTTCCCTTTGAATAGCTAACTGAACCACGCGTACATCGTTCAAATTAAGAGCCTCGTGTCATCATTCATATCCCAGGCTATACACCAATTTTATTTTTCGTAACAACCGCGTAGACACCATCGCACTTCTCAGCCAAAGAACAAATAAAAATAAATAAATAAATGTTCATGATATTATTAGTCACATTAACATTTAGCCTAATTTTTTAAATGTAAATTTTAAAAATATTTATATAATCCTATACTATAAAAGGCAATTTTCTGTGCAGTCATCGATAGCGATTGGTCCCTCAAACTCCACAGCCAATCAAGGCGTTCAGCTAGTGTGAATGTAGTCGTTTCATTTAGCTTTTCATCAAAAACTTCAAATGTATCTGAATTTGGACCCAGTCTAAAACTTCAACTAAGGAAGGTCGTTAAATCATACTGTTATTTGTTTTTATCCCACGTAGTGTTATTTTGTTTATTTAATTAAAAATCTTTTTTGGCGCAAATTTTTCAATGACATGCTGGTTACTATGATGTTTGATCGTCAAGAATAACTGACGTGCTTCTCGGGATGTTACAAAGCTGCCAAGTATTCTCCCTCCCAAAGCTTTTTAAAAGGTCTGAGACACTCATTAAAAAGTAGTGTCCTTCATGGGCCCTGAAAAATTGCTCTCCTTTTGGAACTTTGTACAAAGCTTTATGTTTCCAGGGCTCGCTAAAACTAACTCATTTAAAATGTTATCCTTATAGAAATGACTACGAAATCTTATTCTTCTGTAGCTCATTAAAATATCTTATCTCCGCAGGGTTCTATAAATAATCTTAGCGTTCAAAGGCTCAGTTAGAAGTCTTGAGATTTTTTCTTTTTATTAGGGTCTGTAAAGTTGAAATTTTATTCTGCTTTTTGGGTTTATGAAAAGTATAAATCTTCTAAAGCTTAATTAAAAATTGTGATCCTTTTTCCAGGGCTTATTAAAAAGTGTGATCCTTCTTCCAGGAAGAGATGCCACAGCCCAGGCCTGTAGACGAGGCGCCTTCTCTCCCCATGATATGGACGACTCCGTTCTTACAGTTCCAGGTACAACTTAGTTCCAGTAGCGCTCTGTCGCTAGTCCATCGTAATCGACGAGGACTATTCTTATAATCTCATCTATGTGTTGTGGCAGCTTGGTGTGGCCTTTGGTGGCTTATGAGACCAATCTTTGCCCGATAGGTGCGTCCACATGTCGGACAAGAGATGGTCCTGATGTCATTCTGAGGGTTATAATTTATATATATTTCTTAACCTGTCGTCTTGATTTGACAGCCTGTTGTCTGTCTACTTCACAGGCTACTGCGCAGGTCCGTATACAAAGGCGCCAGGAGGCTCAATTACCGGCTTCTGCCTCTGAGGAGTCATGCTCGATTCCGTAAGCCTTAAATACGGTCTTGCACGAATCCCTGTGGCGCTTCCTTTGACCCACGCCATCTCCAAGCTCACAGTAGAAGCGCTATATTGTAATGACTATGGCGTAGGTCAGGGTAGGGGGTTTCGATTTATTAATGTTCCGTCCTGGGCAGCAATATTATAATATATAGTTGGGACCTTTGTGACCCAATCTCCACGCAGCGCCCGAGTTTGTCGTAGAGCTTNTATATATATATATAGTTATACCCTGGGTGGTTAGAATGTTCGTCTAACTACAAATTAATTTTTTTCATGGTTGTGTCAAGTATCTGCGTAACTTAACTTTACCTCGCTCAGTATTGGCACCACTTTTATTTTGATGGAATTCTTTTCGAGAAAGACTGATTTTCAATGTTCATCACATAAAGTAAAATCTTTAAAAAGCTTGAGTTCAATATCGGAGACATACCCACTTGAAATTTTTAAACAATAATTATTTACATCAGTGTCAACGTGTTGTTGAACAGTGTCAACGTGTTGTTGAACATTGTCAACGTGTTGTTGAACAGTGTCAACGTGTTGTTGAACATTGTCAACGTGTTGTTGAACAGTGTCATTTCGTATAGCCAACATCTCTGATAACTTTGATGACGCGGGAAATAAAACCTCAAACCACCTTTTTTACTTGACAACGATTCCTTGTTCTCAAATGTCAAGGTCCTTCCTATCTGACGTACCATCAGCCTGGGCACGGGGCCTGCGAATGGTCTGACGTGGGAAACATCGCGTTCGACGTTTATGCTGGTCAACTGAAGGTGTGCGTCAACGGCGTGTGGCGGGACATTAAAGTCAAATCAGGTAATTTTATTGATAACTATTAACAAAGTAGTTTACATACTTCCATACAGTAACAGTCTTGACCCTTATCCCTGTTGCGCTACAACCCATGTTGGGCTTGTGCCTGCCACTCCCTTTTCTTAAATCTTTTCCTCAGTCCTAATCAATGCCCTCCCATCCAAGATTATATGTCAATGCTTTACCCCTTTCTGTACATAGTTCATGGTTGGTTCCTTTTCTCCATCCGAATTCATCATTTGTCACTTCCATTAGTATCCCCTCATTTCCAATAGTATCCCATCATTTCCAACAGTATCCCATCATTTCCAATAGTATCCCATCATTTCCAACAGTATCCCATCATTTCCAATAGTATCCCATCATTTCCAATAGTATCCCATCATTTCCAATAGTATCCCATCATTTCCAATAGTATCCCCTCATTTCCAATAGTATCGCGTCATTTCCAATGGTATCCCATCAATTCCAATAGTATCCCGTCTCTTCCAATAGTATCCAGTCTCTTCCAATAGTATCCCGTCTCTTCCAATAGTATCCCGTCATTTACAATAGTATCCCATCATTTCCAATAGTATCCCGTCATTTCCAATAGTATCCCATCATTTCCAATAGTATCCCATCATTTCCAATAGTATCCCATCATTTCCAATAGTCTAACCACTGTCCTCACTTTAAACTTTCCTGGATGACTTCTTGTATGAATGTCAGTCTTGTGATCCCCTTATTGTTCTCACCACTTATTCTTGACCACGTTGTCCTCACCACTTATTCTTGAGCACATTGTCCTCACCACTTATTCTTGACCACACTGTCCTCACCACTTATTCTTGAACACATTGTCCTCACCACTTATTCTTGACCACACTGTCCTCACCACTTATTCTTGACCACACTGTCCTCACCACTTATTCTTGACCACACTGACCTCACCACTTATTCTTGACAGCATTGTCCTGACCACTTAGCCCCCACCATTTCCCAGAGTAAATCATATACATGGAGCACTATTTACAAAGTTTTTAATTCGCTTCGATGAACTAAATGTTCTGTTTGTCTGTGAGTGGCGATCTCATGAAGAACTTCAAACTCATTGTATCCATGCACATGACATTTTCTTGACTCCATAAACTTAGAGCTTTGAGATTTTTTTACGAAAGTATTAATTATTCTTTGAAATAGCTGAACTTATTCAATTCAAATTCATTCAATGTCATGTCGGGGTATTTATAATACACACTGTCGCTCAAAGAAAGTCGATTAAAATAAGCTAAGAAAGTTTTAAAAAAATAATTAGATGATACATAAAAGCCCTCCCCTCTCCAAGTGAATCTGTTTAATCTAATCTGATGTTTCAATCCTTGATGTCCAGACAAGAGGCGATTGGATTATCTCGTACCTCACCAGATGTTGGACACTGGTCAAGGGTCATTAGATGTTGAAGTATTCGACCTGCCTGGTGAGGGGAAATTCGCTGTGTTCGCACTGACCGATGCCAGGGAAGAAACTTCACTGCGGTAATTAGAGCGTGAAACTTGAGTTGACCACACGGTTCATTTCACGACATTTAGCTTTCAAGTTGAGCAGAATAAATCTCATTTACAATAATAGTCTATCTTTAAAATATAGCTTATTTTAAAAAAAACATTTAAAAAATTGAATTTAAAAAAAAATGAAGGCCCAAATAAGGCTTTATTTTTAAAGAAGAATAGACCAAATGATAATAATTTTTTCGTGATTTATCGTGTGGAAGCTTAAAAAATAAAAATCTATTGATCAGCTTTTAACTTTGTGAGTGTGAGCTATATAACTTCATGATGTCATCATACCTGATAATGGTGTGAGACCGTTGACAACATAGCCAATAGTTTTTGTTGTTGTTGTTTTTTTTTATAATCTTTTTTGTTAATAGCAGTTGTAAAAATTTCAGATTGTCTGGATCCTTATCTACCGCACTTTAACCATTGTGTTAAATGTTGAGAAATTCTTATTTGAATTATGTTCCTTGAACACTTTTCTTATTCCGCACGACACGACACTCAGATAGTCATGGGGATTAAGGAAAATTTACTTATTCCGTATGTAAGAACAAACACATAAAAAATTCTCGTTCTTCCAGTCTAGAATTTTGGCGTGTAATGAACTGGCTAATAAAACCAGGAAAACCAACACACTTTCAAAGTTTAAAACTCTAATACAAAAGCAAGACTGGAAATAAGCCATGGATAACGTAGGACGCAATAATCTTTTCTATAGTAGGAGCGTCTATATGATAAGATGTAGATAATTCGATTTTTTAAAAAGAAGAAAAGATTTTACAGCTATCTCATCAACCATAACACACATCTTTGTTCAAGACATTTCAAAGTGTTTTACATTTAATCTTCTTAGTTTTTTGTTATGTTTCAGTTCCAAGATGTATCGTTGGGTCAACGGTCAGTTCACTTTCTACCAGTGGCTGCCCACTCTGTCAGCCCAGTCATGGGAGTTTTTCATTATCCAGAACCAGGTGAGTGGCTGGGCCATTAGAGGTCATTAGAGTTCGCTTCCATATTAGATCGTTTCTATTGCACAATACCATGTAACAATGACCAGTGTCCAGCATGTCCACAGTTGGTTGCATGGGTGAGATCTAATTAATACCACAAAAATAATGTGGGTCCGAATTTGATAAGACACACACAAAAACTGGCGTCAGGTGCATTGTTCCGTCTAACGTTCGTTGGTCCATGTGCACAATAAAAATAAAAAAAACTGGCGTGAAATGTTGCACAATATCCATTTTTTGTGCATTATTTTTACAAAATGAGCTGTGCGGTAATTCAAAACTACTGCTCGGCGTCTGTCAGACATCTGTGCGCACCTTAAATGGAACATTAATCAGGTATGTTTCTCAATCTCTGTCACAAGGTTACAGTTTTTAAGAAGAACCTGCCCCAGATAATCTCCCGGAGCTCTGACACTATACATTAATGGGATGCCCAAACTGAGACTAGTGTCTTCTCATGGGTCGAGAATTAAATGAGGATCTGGTCTAAGTTTGTTTGATGTCTGATCGTTTTGATGTTTTAAAAACTCGCGAACGGATTAATGAGAAAAGTTAGGATCTTTGACAATAGATCACTGGCTGAATGTTCTTTGATGTAGGTTCCTGGAAAAAATCCTGACTATAGATCCCTGACTATAGATCCCTGCCTAAAGGTTCCTGAAGATAGATCCCTTGCTAAAGATCCATGACTATAGATTTCTGTCTAAATGTCTCTGACTATAGATCCCTGCCTTAAGGTCTCTAAATAAAGATTCCTGACTGTTGTTCCCTGACTATATATACCTGTCTAAAGATCCCTGACTATAGATCCCTACCTAAAGGCCCTCATGATCCACATTTAGAACCCCCCTACATACACACCACTCTCTGCAGGCATTTTAATCTTTACATGTAGTTGACTCACAATCTGCAGATCCATGTCTGAAGTTAATCAGCAGATCTCTGCTTGTAAACATACTTATTCAATCATCAATCCAAGTTTTTCCACTTCACTCGTTAGCCAACTATTTACAGAAACTTTTACCCATAAAACATTGACATTCCTAATCATTTTATAATCTGGTTGCTCAAGGCAACAACAACAATTTTGACTCTGCAACATTTTGAATTTCAGTTTTTCCTTGCAGTGGCCAATTACGGTTCCCTGAAGTCTGTTCCTTCCAACTCGACGATATTCAAGTGGAACAAAAAGGTCCGCAAGTTTAAAGTCTACCAAAACATCCAGACGCACACAGCCAGGGACATAGAGGCCTATCAGATAGATGATGACCACTACCTGGCCATAGCAAATCACGCTCAAGGTCATCTGGAGCCATTTTCTTTTAAGAATTTTCTTTGAGGCCCATTAGTTTATTCTAACACGAATAATTTGTATTTTGCTTTGATTGCTTAGGATAGAAATTGTAACTTTAAAATATAAAAAGCCAACCCAACATAGTCTTTTGATGAATACAAATTAATTACGTTGGCTACTTTGATGTCCATTATTTTAATAATCTATTGATTTTTCTTGCGGGGCGCGGAGGTCTAAGTGGTAGCGCGCTGGACTGTCAGGAATCCGAGTCATGAGTTCGAGCCGCGGTACAGGCAAGGCCCGGGGCATTGTGCTACCATACAATCCCCTGCTCGTTAGTGGTCAATGGAACTTGTGAACGCTACTTCTCTTGCCCCATATTCCGACATGGTCTGAAAAGGGGTTATTATTGTTTTTATTGATTTTTTGTTCTTGCTATTGAAAGTGTCCGATAACACAGCAGTCTATTTTAGAACATGAGACTATATAGTAACTATCTTATCTAGTATAACAATGATCTTGAATAATCACAATTGTGCTATGTTTTGTTTAGAAGAAACCTCAATAAACAAAATAGGATCAGTTTTTAAATTGTAAGATTATAAAATATTCGAACTAAAACATCGCCGTTAAAACCTTCATCAGTACAAAAGCTGATAAAAATACATAAAACTTTACAAAAGTTATAATTTCTGTTTACAAATATCCTAAATTATAAAAAAACCCAAACAAGTAAAAGAAAGTAATTAGAACTGCCGCATTTACCCAACAAAAATAAAACCCAAAGACCAGAAAGAAATATTTGGGAATATTTTAGATAAGTTGATGTTACTGTGGACACAAACATTTCTTACTTTAATTATTTACCGTTAGCATAATGTAACAATGTTGATACAACTTAACCCGCTCAAATAATCAAATATTCATGTCTCATTTTTTCAATGATGTCAGCCAAGAAATATAAATGAATTACAATGATCTACAGATGGCAACAGCCAAATAGACTCTGTTGTCTACAAATGGTCCTGGAAGCACCGACAGTTCTTGGTGCACCAACCACTGCCCACCATTGGCGCCTACGACTGGACGCATTTCACTGTAGATAACTACCATTTCCTGGTGGTGGCCAACGCTTTCACAGGGGACAGCACCCTGGCCTTCTCAGTGCTCTACATCTGGCAGGGAGACAAGTGGCTGGAGTTTCAGACTATGGAGGTTAGTGTGTCAGCGCTGCCCATACCTGCTCTTACTGTGGTTTGTATGTCACAGCCTGCTGTCACTGTGGGTTGTCTGTGTACAGCCTGCTGTCACTGTGGGTTGTGTGTCTACAGCCTGCTGTTACTGTGGGTTGTCTGTGTACAGCCTGCTGTCTTTGTGGGTCGTGCGCCTACGGCCTGCTGTCACTGTGGGTTGTCTGTGTACAGCCTGCTGTCACTGTGGGTTGTGTGTCTACAGCCTGCTGTTACTCTGGGTTGTCTGTGTACAGCCTGCTGTCTTTGTGGGTTGTGCGCCTACGGCCTGCTGTCACTGTGGATTGTGTGTCTACAGCCTGCTGTCACTGTGGTTTGTATGTCTACAGCCTGCTGTCTTTGTGGGTTATCTTATCTTTTTACAGACACACCTTCTATACAGAAGATTATTGCGTGCTACAATTACCAGTGGTTTAAGTCAAGTTTTGCACTTTTATTAATTTTATAGGTTGATAGAGTTTTGTTTTTCCAATTCTACTCCCGAAATCAAGACGGAAAGAAAGAAAAATAATAAATGTTTGTTCCTGCATACGGAATAAGCAAAGTGTTTTTAAGTCCCTATTACGTCTATCTAAAGGTTGTATTAAGTTATCTTGTGTTGTATGTCTAAGTTAGAATTAAAATACTTATTTCTTATCAATAACTTTCTCTCTGTTCTTTAATCTTCTATTGTTTGTAGGTTTAGTGATTTAACTAAGGGCATTACAATTGTCAATTCTGTATATAATTCAGCAGTGAATTACTATCCAGATTTAATTTCTTTAATGGCGCTTTGTGCTCGTACCTGTTCACACCCCCACCACACACAAATACACTTTGGACAACCACACTATCAGAAGTGTGTTTAACGCTGACATTTGTGTCCACCCCCACCCCAACCACACACAAATACACTTTGGACAACGACACTATCAGAAATGTGTTTGAAGCTGACTTTTATGCCCTCAGGATTTAGATACGAAACAAATGTTTTTCTTTTTGTGGTCTCCTCAGACAGTCGGAGCGACGGACTGGGAATATTTTAAGATCAACGCTGACCATTACCTGGTGGTGGCCAACGCCTTCAACTTCGGCAGCCAGAACTTTCAAGAGATCGACAGCTACCGCACCAACTCCACCATCTACAAGCTGGACAGGGTCAAAAATGTTTTCACGAAATACCAGAGTATTAGCACCAACAGGTAAACATTGAAGGATATGAACTGGCATTAAAGACACAAAGAAGAAAAAAACACCAACTAAAACTATGCGCGGTGAATTACTGAAAATGGTTTTAAAATCTACTTGAAAATTTTAAAAAGTAAAACATTGTTTATGTTTTCATGAATGAAAAAATAAAAT
The DNA here is from genome assembly GCA_002072015.1 of Radix auricularia. Classification (NCBI taxonomy): domain Eukaryota; kingdom Metazoa; phylum Mollusca; class Gastropoda; family Lymnaeidae; genus Radix; species Radix auricularia. The sequence goes on along the minus strand of MUZC01004437.1, from coordinate 409,663 downwards.
AATATTTTGGGAAAAAACTTTTTGAAAATTCCTCATAATCTTTAAATTATGAGATATGTTATTTTATTGGAGCAGTAAATATCCTCTAGCCATGAGACGGTTTGTAAGCATCAACATTTTGGGCAATGGTACTACTTTAACACCATAAAGCCATTTTTACTGGGGGGGGGGGAATAATAAATGTATATTGAGTAGAGACAAATAAAATGTAATGAAATATTAAGTAGGTCAGAATATGAAACATGAAATAGGGATAAAATGAAATGTAATACAGGGAAAATATGAACGATCACAAACTAAACAAAGATAATTTTAAATTAAAAGCTTATAAAACAAACAATGTAGTACAGCTGACTGGTATAAGTCAAAGTCAGCTGTATTATCAAAAGATTATAAAGCAAAAATGTGTGGCAGTGTGCCCCGCATCTTACTATTTTTAGAACCATTGGTGTGCGTGCTCCTTGACCATGGCCATGGGGCAGCGTACAGCCAATGGGCAGTGACCCGTGACGGGGGGAAGGGGCCGTTACCATTGTTTTGAACGTAACGTTGCACGAGGAAGTGTAGTTGTTGCAGAGCGAGTGTGTGAGATAGTAGTCAGTAGTCTATAGTCAGTAGTCTGTAGTCAGTAGTCTGTAGTGAGGAGTTGCTAGAAGATTGTAAACTGTGTTTCATGCAGACTTAGAAAGAAGTCAAATTAAACATTATCATTATAATTATATACAACTATAGTCCTCCACTTATCTGTATTGTGTTATTCGTTAATTCAAACTAACAAATATAGCCACCACTCGGCTACAAATGTATTACAGTCATCTGTACAATCAAAGCTTATAAAACAAACAATGTAGTACAGCTGACTGATATAAGTCAAAGTCAGCTGTATAATCAAACGCCAAGAACATGAAAATATTTCTTACTCACATCACATCAAGTGAGCGAGAACTAATCTAACAAGTATTTTTATACCATGTACCCCAGCAAGAACTAATCTAACAACTATTTTTATACCATGTACCCCAGCAAGAACTAATCTAACAACTATTTTTATACCATGTACCCCAGCAAGAACTAATCTAACAAGTATTTTTATACCATGTACCCCAGCGAGAACTAATCTAACAAGTATTTTTATACCATGTACCCCTGCAAGAACTAATCTAACAACTATTTTTATACCATGTACCCCAGCGAGAACTAATCTAACAACTATTTTTATACCATGTACCCCAGCAAGAACTAATCTAACAAGTATTTTTATACCATGTACCCCTGCAAGAACTAATCTAACAACTATTTTTATGCCATGTACCCCTGCAAGAACTAATCTAACAACTATTTTTATACCATGTACCCCAGCAAGAACTAATCTAACAAGTATTTTTATCTCATGTACCCCAACGAGAACTAATCTAACAAGTATTTTTATACCATCTACCCCAGCGAGAACTAATCTAACAAGTATTTTTATCTCATGTACCCCAGTGAGAACTAATCTAACAAGTATTTTTATACCATCTACCCCATCGAGAACTAATCTAACAATTATTTTTATCTCATGTACCCCAGTGAGAACTAATCTAACAAGTATTTTTATATCATGTACCCCAGCAAGAACTAACCTCACAAGTATTTTTATACCATGTACCCAAGCAAGAACTAATCTAACAAGTATGTTTATACCATGTACCCCAGCGAGAACTAATCTAACAATATGTTTATACCATGTACCCCAGCGAGAACTATTCTAACAATATGTTTATACCATGTACCCCAGCGAGAACTAATCTAACACGTATTTTTGTACCATGTACCCCAGCGAGAACTATTCTAACAATATGTTTATACCATGTACCCCAGCGAGAACTAATCTAACAATATGTTTATACCATGTACCCCAGCGAGAACTAATCTAACAATATGTTTGTACCATGTACCCCAGCGAGAACTATTCTAACAATATGTTTATCTCATGTACCCCAGCGAGAACTATTCTAACAATATGTTTATCTCATGTACCCCAGCGAGAACTATTCTAACAATATGGTTGTACCATGTACCCCAGCGAGAACTAATCTAACAAGTATTTTTATACCATGTCCCTTAGCAAGAACTAATCTAACAAGTATTTTTATATCAAGTACCCCAGCAAGAACTAATCTAACAATATGTTTATCTCATGTACCCCAGCGAGAACTAATCTAACAAGTATTTTTATATCATTTACCCCAGCGCTGTCGACTGGGAATACCTGAATATCGGCGCTGACCACTACCTGATGGTGTCCAACGCTCAGAACGGCGGCACAGGTGAGCGCTTGCTGTCCGTGCTGTACAGGTGGCAGGGTCTGGACAAGTTTGTACCTGTCCACTACCTCCACACCATTCCAAATGTTGACATAGAAATGTTCACTGACCATTCCAATCTTTATGTCATCTATGCCAATGTCAACTCTTCCAGCTGTGAGATCGCCAGGGTGAAATTTGTTTAGTCATATCAATAAATGTTTGACATTTGTTTAGTCATGTCAATAAATGTTTGACATTTGTTTAGTCATATCGATAAATGTTTGACATTTGTTTAGTCATATCAATAAATGTTTGACATTTGTTTAGTCATGTCAATAAATGTTTGACATTTGTTTAGTCATATCAATAAATGTTTGACATTTGTTTAGTCATGTCAATAAATGTTTGACATTTGTTTAATCATATCGATTTTTTGGACATATTATAGACAAATTAATAAGTTATTGACATTCGTTCAGAGGTATCAAACTATCATTGACATTCGTTCAGAGGTATCAAACTATAATTGACATTTGTTCAGAGGTATCAAACTATCATTGACATTTGTTCAGAGGTATCAAACTATCATTGACATTCGTTCAGAGGTATCAAACTATCATTGACATTTGTTCAGAGGTATCAAACTATCATTGACATTTGTTTTGATGCTTTTGTTATATGTCAATGTCAACCCTTGTGAGATTGCCAAGGGGTAATATGTTTAGTCCTGTTAATACGTTATTGACATTTGTTCTGACATCAAATTAACCATTGACATTGTTTAAAATGTTTATGTCATCTATGCCAACATGAATTATTCCGGATGCCACTTAACAAAGTCACTTAATAATCAGTTTAGGTCTATAATAATGTTTGTTGTTTGTTTTGTCATATCTATTGCCCATAAACATGTCAAATTTAGTCAAATCAATCAATGATAAATATTTGTTAACAGGAATCAAGTTAACAATCATTGACATTATTTCCAATATCTTTGCCATTTACACTTCTTCCCTTCGTAAGAATGTGAATGTGTCAATGTGAATTTTGTTTCAGTCAAACTAATACACACTTGAAAGTTGTTTTAATTTAGGTAATAAACTAATTTTACTAATTCTAGTTACAATTAAAACTCACGCAGTTGTCGTCAAATTAATGAAGTTCTAGCATTGTCTAATACAATCCAGAAATATTTCTTCTTTTTTTTTTTGTAGTATAACAGGTATTGATATTAAGACATTTGATATTTTAAAATTAAAATGTAAGGAGTCGGGGTCAGATGGATTGATGGCCGGTAAAAGTGTAGGACTTTCGTGGTATCATAAAATTACTTGGTCAGATATTCAAAGAACGAGCGCAAGCCCCCCCCCCCCGCCCCCGACTGACCAGCGACCGGCACAGTGACAGGCTGTTTGGTAGTGGACGAGAGACAATGGGCTCAGTCTTCGGTGCATGGACCAAGCCGGATTGTAACACGATATTTTACTCTATGAGATTTGAAAGAGTTTCAAGATTAGAGAAGATGTATGATTCCTCCTTTGTCTTTGTTGAGTTTTGATGTGTGTACAGTCTGAGAGAAGTATGATGAGACTTTTGACTGTCGGAGAGAAGTATGATGAGACTTTTGACTGTCGGAGAGAAGTATGATGAGACTTTTGACTGTCTGAGAGAAGTATGATGAGACTTTTGACTGTCTGAGACTTGATGGAGGCACACTCTAAAGCTAAGAGAATGCTTGGTTTAACCAATAATTTTACATGTTAGTTCATCAAGTGTTGAAAGAAAATGGCAAAAAATAATAATAATTGTTTAAATAAATTGTAAAATAGTTATTGTAAAATTGCCTGTATATTCCCATACTTGATAGGTTACTGATTGGACTTACACTTTATTTTTATTTTAACAAGTTTATTCTTTGTGTTGTTGATGAACGAAGTATGCATTATAATTATACAAACATTTGAATGCCTGTCATTTATATCTTCATCTTCTATTTTGTTCTTTTTAAAACCCCTACTATAAATGCTCTGATGTTGTATATATTGCTCTATACATTGTATTTTATTATGTTATCTATTAAGTATCACACATTTTATTTTGATGTACATCTCAAGGTTGGGGATAAAGAAATCATTGCTTTCTGTAATTAGCGATTGAAATTATTTTCTAAAATTAAATATTTTTTTTGGTTAACAGTTTCACTGGAGCAACGTTGACATGCAGTGCTAACATTGGTAAAATATGGACTATTAATTAACACACGAAAACTATGCAATTTTGTAAATATTACTCCATTAGGGAACAAACATAAACAAAAACCAAAAAAACACTGTACTGGTACTCGTATAAAACTGTTAGTTTGTTATCATATCTTTCAGTTATTTTTAATGACAATAATTTCAACAAATTATACCACGTCTATAGCAGCTGTTGGATAATAATAATGATAATGTTATCTTCACCTGTAGTATCTTTATCTACTTTCACCCCTGTAATATCTTTATCTACTTTCACCACTGTAATATCTTTATCTACTTTCACCCCTGTAATATCTTTATCTGCTTTCACCCCTGTAATATCTTTATCTACTTTCACCCCTGTAATATCTTTATCTACTTTCAAACCTGTTATATATTTATCTACTTTAACACCTGTATTATCTTTATCTACTTTCACACCTGTTACATCTTTATCTACTTTCACACATGTAATATCTTTACCTAATTGAACACCTTTTATATTTTTATCTACTTTAACACCTGTTCTATCTTTATCTAATTTCACACCTTTAATATTTTTATTTACTTTCATACCTGTAATATATTTATCTTATTTCAAACCTGTAATATCTTTATCTAATTTCATACCTGTAATATCTTTACCTAATTTCACACCTGTAATATTTTTATTTACTTTCATACCTGTATTATCTTTATCTAATTTCATATCTGTAATATCTTTATCTTATTTCAAATCTGTAATAACTTTATCTACTTTCACACCTGCAATATCTTTATCTAAGTTAGCACCTGAAATATCTTTATCTAATTTCATAACTGTAATATCTTTATCTACTTTCAAACCTGTAAAATTTTTATCTTCTTTTCAAACCTTTGGTATCTTCATCTGCCTTCCCACCTGTAGTTTGTGAACCTGACTTTTGTTAATGTGCTTAAATAATTATTTGAAGTCTCCATAACTGTGACCAACTCTGATGGATCTAAAGGCAGAATTAAATTGATTTTTTTATCGAGGCAACTTTCTTACTTTTGATATTGTACTGTGATATAAATTACTATTAATTAGAAATTAAATCTGCACAAAATTTAACGAGGGGATACATTTTTTAAAGTTAAAGTTTCTGAAACCGTCAACAAGATATTTTTATTTTTCTGATAGAAGAGTGCGTGCACTTCTTCACTACAGAGAACGAGGACACCAAAACCTGAAAAGTAGCTTTTCAATAAATAATTGCCCCCTAAAACATAAAAAAAATCGTCGCTTTTTTTAAACACACACAAAGACAAAAGCACAAAACCCACAATTTGTACATTCTGGTCAAAGATCGTTAGACTAAAAATTATAATCGATTGCACCATAAGTGCACTCATATGACCCTGGACGTGCGCTCAGGAAACCAAGGAGTAGTGCGAATGCCCTCTACAATCTACGGAGATGTGATGTGGACATTCGTCATGAAGTGCATTCACACAAGGGAGTGAATCAGGATATCGCAGCCAACAGACTTTTAAAAGGGTTATTCCCCTTCCTGAAATGGGGCGGGGGGAACTATAGTTATGTTATTTAAAAATAATAACTCGCAATTGGTAAGATTGTTTTAATTTTTGTTTTAAAGTGATCCTCATAATAGGATACCAAATAAGTAGGGCTGTTATCGATTAAATTAAATTTAATAGTTAACTTTTGAAAAATTACCGATTAATTAATCGATAATTTTGTTAAAACTAAAAATAAAGATTATGACGTCATTAAACTGAAAATTTCAAGGGAAGTAATAAAAACAGACAATTGATTTTTTGTTTTATTTAGTTATTTTTAAGACATAGCAATAAAAAAATAAGTTAAATCACGTATTTAAGTTTAGGCATTTGGATGACAATGTCAAATTAATTTTAAAATATAAAAGTAATACAGCTGTATAGAAATTGTTTGATGATTACAAAAACATAAAAATCATATTTTTTATTCCAAGTGGTTCAAAAGTTATGATTTTTTAAAGACCTCATAATTATATTTTTCACTATGTAGTTTTCCGTCACGTTTTGTGCCCTTATAGGGCTTTTTAAAAAAATGCACGTAACATAAGTATTTAATTTAATTTAATTAAAAAATATAGTCATGTTAGGAGATATCATTAAATATAAGTAGTTCAATATAATGTCAATGAATTAAAAATTTTGTTATTGTTTATTAAGTAAAAAGAAATGTTTTTTTAAATATCATTGTCCATAAAAAATAGGTTATTTTAAAGTGTACATTTTCGATTCATTCTTTTTAAATGGAGAAATTTGTACGTAAAAAACAAAAGTATTGTTAATTATTAATAATAATTTTTTTATTAAAAATCGGGAAAAAAAAATTGTAAAACATTTTTCTTTAATTTTTATCGCTATTTTATCGATTAAAATAATTTTAATCGGTAAAATTTTTACCGATTAATCGAGAAATTAATCGGTAATTTCCGCAGCCCTACAAATAAGTGTATCGTATAAAAAAAACTACTAGAAAAACCATTTATCAAAACACAAACCATAGATAAGCATAGGATGCATTAATCTTCTGTATAGAAGGAGCGTCTGTAACAGATAAGATAGGATTCCATAGGATGTATTTCTAGATGGTAGTGATAATCGCCTCGTTAGGACGACCCAATATGCGGCTGCATAAGCGCTCGTCCACTTCCGATTATTGCTATTCTTGGTAACATTGTTTATAAAATGACGTTTATAAAATTGAAGAGTTACAAGTATTCACTGCGCCTTTCATTGAACCTCCGATTCTATATGTGCATTCAAACAATCTCTCAAATCTATCACTAAACCTAACCCAAGCCCTAAAAGCTATCACTAAACCTAACCCAAACCCTAAAAACTATCACTAAACCTAACCCAAACCCTAAAAATACTATCACTAAATCTAACCCTAAAGTCTATCCCTAAACCTAACATCAAAACAAACCATTAAAAAAAAATCTTATTCATTATCAATTCATGTAGTATTGTTTTAAAAAACAAAAAAATAGGCAACAGTAAGGAATCGAACCCCAGATCTGCGATGTAGCGTACTATCTTACTATCGATACGACCACACAGCCACAAACTCCAATGAATTTTTTAACGTTATAAAAAAATGTTACCAAGAATAGCAATAACCGGAAGTGGACGAGCGCGTATGCAGCCGCATACTGGGTCGTCCTGACGAGGCGATAAACACTACCTTTCTAGATACACCCTTTCTATCCCACCAAGGGGGGCTCTTCTCCTCAAAGTAGGGTAATAAGTGTATCGTTCCTTAACATTCTAAAAGAATGACAAGCATTTTGTCGTAACGAAAAGTTGTTCTGTAAAATACCTTTCCCGTTGAACAGTTGGATTACAGATAAACACATTTTGGGATATAAACCCGCCAGCCGGGATTCAGAATATATTATGTATATAAAAGACACATGTTGTGAATGGAGGGCTTAGTGACGTATGCATTTCTACTATGATTGATCCATCTCGACCAAAATCACCACTGACATGTATATTATATTCCTAATTGAAACTTAGATATGGTTTTTTTAACTTTACAGCAGGTATCGCTTGGGAACGGAGACCAATTCAATTTTTGTTCTCATAATCATAAGGCTAATATAAAAACATATTTTCAACATTGTTGACCGATGGAACGGGTGAATGTAGGCTTTAGACCAAACTTGATGAACAAAAACATGAGGAAGTATGGAATCCTATCAGGGGAAATAGTGTTGCTTCAATACTTTTAATATCTGCTTATGGAATTTTTGAACATATTATTATTATTATTCTTTTAAGGTTAGGTTAATTTTGTTAGCAACAGGACCCTTTAATTTATATTTTAATAAGTTGTATGTGTTTATGCCGAATGACATTCCCGTTAAGGCCGGGTATAAATGCTAGTATAACGACATTATTATAATTTCATTCAAAAGAATAAAGACGTGCTATTAAAATGATAATAACATCAATGGAAATTATTTCTATTCTATAACCGCCTTTAGTACCTGCTACATAGCCGACTCTATTTTAGACTCAATCGTCACAAGAATTCGATCCCCACGTGTCACAAGTCCTTGATTCACCAACTATCAACAGAATTTGATCCCAACTGTCAGAAGTATTTCATCCGGAATGTCTCAAGACTGTCACCAAGAGTAAATTAGTAATTATACATAAGGCAATTAATTATAATTTAGAAATACAACACAAAGATAACTTAATACAGCCCTCAAATACACATAAAGATAAAAACACATTTTTTATTCAATATGCAAGAACAAACACATACAAGTTTTCTTTCTTCCGTCCGGTATTCGGGCGTGGTATGGGTTGCCTGAAGAAACCAGGAAAGCCAACATTTTATCATCATTTAAACCTCTAATAAGAATACAGGACTAAACACAAACCATAGAAATACGTAGGACGCAATAATCTTCTGTATAGAAGGAGCGTCTGTAACATATAAGATAAGATAAGACTTTGATCCGCAACCGTCAAAAGTCGTTGATACACAAATATCACATTTTTATGTCACTTCCCTCCTTAACGCCAAATTTATGATTGGCAAAAGCAAAGCTCAGGTTTGTGTGAATAGGAAATTGTTTGAATACCCCTGAGGCTATCATTATAAAGGGGGTGGGGTGTGTGGTCGGCTATGATCTCCCTGTCTAGCAGCATTACCACTATCTCTGGCACTTCACTAAAACTAGCCTAAAAGTCTAACGAAAAAGAACAGAAAAATTACCCCCCAAAAAAACAAAAACAAACAACAACAACAACAACAAAAACACAAAAAACACAAAAAACAAACAAACAAAAAGAAAACAAAAACAAAACAAAAAACAAAAACTAAACACATAGTTAAACAATTTTAAGTTTTATGAATGTTTTAAATTAATTTTAATTTACTTAGTGTTTACTTTTTCTGAAGCTACCATGGTTTAATGTCTTCTCATCTGATTAGAAAATAATCTGTGTATAGATATAGGTTACTGTAAAAATTATGTGTAGCCCAGAGGCGTCACTAGGTTTAGTGTCACCCGGGGCGGTAGCTCATGGTGTCACCCGTGGCGGTAGCTCATATTGTCACCCTCTCACGATTTAACCCATAGAACTCCTCCGAGTTTTCCAGTGCCAAATAACGTGAATATATAGAGTTTTACAGTCTGGTGTCACCCCCCTGATGGTGTCCCCCATTGCGGCCCGCCCCCACCGCAACCCCCTATTGACGCCACTGGTGTAGCCTCCACTATTCTTCACTCAGTTTAAGTAACCTATATCTGTTACCCTAATCTTCTACATCTATATCTGGTACTAGCTTAGTTACCCTAATCTTCTACATCTATATCTGGTACTAGCTTAGTTACCCTAATCTTCTACATCTATATCTTTTACTAGCTTAGTTACCCTAATCTTCTACATCTATATCTGTTACTAGCTTAGTTACCCTAATCTTCTACATCTATATCTTTTACTAGCTTTGTTACCCTAATCTTCTACATCTATATCTGTTACTAGCTTTTTACCCTAATCTTCTACATCTATATCTTTTACTAGCTTTGTTACCCTAATCTTCTACATCTGTATTGCCAACCCACCCTGAAACAAGTTCCCTTTCTCTACAACTAGTTGCCCATCTTATCATCACCTAGTTGCCCATTTTATCTTCACCTAGTTGCCCAATTTTAACTTCACCTAGTTTCCCCATCTTATCTTCACCTAGTTGCCCATTTTATCTTCACCTAGTTGCCCATCTTATCTTCACCTATTTGCCCATTTTAACTTTACCTAGTCGCCCAATATTATCTTCACCTAGTTTCCCATCTTATCTTCACCTAGTTGCCCATCTTATCTACACCTAGTTGCCCATCTTATCTTCAACTAGCTGCCCATCTAACTTCACCTAGTTGCCCACCTTATCTTCACCTAGTTGCCCATCTTATCTTCACCTAGTTGCCCATCTTATCTTCACCTAGTTGCCCATCATATCTTCAACTAGCTGCCCATCTAACTTCACCTAGTTGCCCATCTTATCTTCACCTAGTTGCCCATCTTATCTTCACCTAGTTGCCCATCTTATCTTCACCTAGTTGCCCATCTTATCTTCACCTAGTTGCCCTTCTTATCTTCACCTAGTTGTCCATCTTATCTTCACCTAGTTGCCCATCTTATCTTCAACTAGCTGCCCATCTAACTTCACCTAGTTGCCCATCTTATCTTCACCTAGTTGCCCATCTTATCTTCACT
>MUZC01004437.1:374256-395314 GCA_002072015.1 Radix auricularia | reverse complement strand
CCCCCCCCAAAGAGCTCTAGCATGTTTATAGCTTCAACTTTGACTTATTCAGCAACCAGGTGCTAGGGTTTGAAGAGAAATGTGTATGTGGTTGGGGGGTACGTTATTCAAAGGTAAGTCTGAAGTTTCTAAAAGACATACGACAAAGTCGACTATACCTGGACTTCTTTCTATACAATACTAACAAAACCATTACATGAGTCGGGAGTAATTTTATCCGTTTTCCTTCTGGTATTGAGTTGTCAAGACGTGATTCGCTGTATGGAGTAAAGACGGACTACAGCGCGATACGGCGAAGGCTCTGCTAGAGATATTTTCATGAAAGGTTCAGAGTCAGACAGCTTAGAAATATTTCCCCTTCCTCGAGCAGCTGGCGGAGTTCTTTATATACCGTGATGGCGCTTATATAGAAAGGTTGATCGAGAAGGTAACTTATTCAAAGTAAAGAATCGATGTATTTTGTTGTTGTTGTTTTTCTTCCGCTGAAATCTAAACATGATTAACAATATATCACGTTAAAACGATTAAACGAACTATGTATGGATTTAAATGGGGCTTTTAAAATGATTTAAGGAGAGACGAACCATTTGTTAAAAAAAACAACAATTTACGAAAGTTTGAATATCATACTTATACTATTGGCAAGTATAACATTTTCGTCATTTTTACAAATTAAATTTACATCGCAAATCATGTATCCTGCAACTGAAAAAATTAAATAAAATATTTTAAAGATATATTTTTCCTATATAAAAAAAATTCCTTATCGGTGTTCTTTTTTTTACCTTTCTATTCACATTGATATTTTGGTATGCTAAGAGAATAGATAGTAAACTAAGATATCTTTCATTTTTACAACAGGCGGTAAATCGATCCGATCTGTGAATCGCTGTGTCGTTTTGAAAATAAGTTTAACGGATATAAAAAAATGTATTGTCCTGCCATTTATTTGACCTCCTTGAAAGCAGTGAAGTGGTGTTGGGGTGGCCGGGGGGCATGATAAAGGGACGTGTAGTGAATGGTAGACAAACATTTTATCTTCTGACTACAACCGGGGTATTGATTGAGTGGAACTACACGCCCCTGACATCTCGGTTATAGTCTGTGTGGACCTACACACCCCTGACTAGTTGTCTTCTGGACCTACACACCCCTGACTAGTTATCTGTGTTCACCTACACACCCCTGACTAGTTGTCTGTGTGGATCTTACACATTATGATTATAACTATTGCAAATATTCATTTTATTTCCATTATTTTTATGATGCAAATCACATCCTTGAATGATTGACAGACTACAAAAAATATTATTATAGACCAAGATCGGTGCCAAACAGGGCCGAATATAGACTTGATCAGGCCCTAAGTTATTTTGGATATGGGGCCCTTTGTAAGTCCAGATATTCTAAATCACGTTTTTATGTGGACTAAAACGAACAAAATAATTTAAACTTATAATTTCAAGTCCTTTGCTAAAATATGACTATAAACATTCTCTCACTTATAGATCTCTCTCTTTTTGACTTCTAAATTATACATCTTTAATTTGTATACAAACAACCAATAAGCGCCATTCCAGCGTTTTTAGTCCTAGTAAGTTAAAGTACTTAAACTAATAGGTTTTCAATTATTTTCTTCATTTTGGTCAACTTATAAAAACGTGGTTTTGAAAAATATTTTTTTAAACTCTATTATTTTTTCCGCGGGACCACGACAAACATGACGGTGAAGGTGAAGGTGATATACGGTAATAAGTTTTAAATCATATAAAATAAATTACATTTCGCGATCACATCAGTACAGGTAAAATATTGAACCGGTCCAAATATATTCAGGAAATCACCAGCACACTAGATCTACATAGCATACCTGTTAAACTTCAATATTATTTCTTACATTATACTCTTGTATTAGCCTGACATATTAGCCACACTTTCATATGACTGGACTTGACACTAAAGTATATATTTTACCTATTTGTAAGGTATTTGTGCACCATCTTAGCCATACTTTCCCTGTATGGCCACCCATCCCTTGGAAAGTTAGAAAATATGGAAAGCGGCTTATGGGGACCGCAACGGGTGACACCATCCCCAAGTGATGTCACCAATATGTAAAATTCTGTATTTTCCCCTTATCTGGTACAGGCGCACTCAGATGACGTGTAAGTGGTAAGTTTTGAGGGGGTGACACCATTAGCTCCGCACTGTGTTACACCAACCCTAGTGACGCCTCTGAGTTAGAAAAACGTTTAATAGTTGGCCCGTAATTTGGTGAGATATCGCTCAATGGAACAAGCCGTCCGGCTAAGGGGCTGTAACTACATATATTATTATTATTATTATTTTTTTTTTGTATCGCAGCTGCCGCAGATTCATTCTATAGTTTTGTCCCCAAAGATGACACTTTTATGTAGGCAGATATCTCATAAAATCAGATTAACTCTTTAGTCCCCAGTGGCTAATGTCGTGTGTGTCTGTCTGCCTGCCTGTGTGTCTGCCTGCCTGTGTGTCTGCCTGCCTGTGTGTCTGCCTGCCTGTGTGTCTGCCTGTGTGTCTGATTGCCTGTGTGTCTGTCTGCCTGTGTGTCTGCCTGCCTGTGTGTCTGATTGCCTGTGTGTCTGCCTGCCTGTGTGTCTGATTGCCCTGTGTGTCTGCCTGCCTGTGTGTCTGTCTGCCTGTGTGTCTGATTGCCCTGAGTGTCTGATTACCTGTGTGTCTGTCTGCCTGTGTGTCTGATTGCCTGTGTGTCTGTCTGCCTGTGTGTCTGATTGCCCTGTGTGTCTGATTGCCTGTGTGTCTGCCTGCCTGTGTGTCTGATTGCCTGTGTGTCTGCCTGCCTGTGTGTCTGCCTGCCTGTGTGTCTGATTGCCCTGTGTGTCTGCCTGCCTGTGTGTCTGATTGCCCTGTGTGTCTGCCTGCTCGTGTGTCTGATTGCCCTGTGTGTCTGCCTGCCTGTGTGTCTGATTGCCCTGTGTGTCTGCCTGCCTGTGTGTCTGATTGCCCTGTGTGTCTGCCTGCCTGTGTGTCTGCTTGCCTGTGTGTCTGATTGCCCTGTGTGTCTACCTGCCTGTGTGTCTGATTGCCCTGTGTGTCTGCCTGCCTGTGTGTCTGATTGCCCTGTGTGTCTGCCTGCCTGTGTGTCTGATTGCCCTGTGTGTCTGTCTGCCTGTGTGTCTGATTGCCCTGTGTGGTGTCTGCCTGCCTGTGTGTCTGTCTGCCTGTGTGTCTGATTGCCTGTGTGTCTGTCTGCCTGTGTGTCTGATTGCCCTGTCTGTCTGCCTGCCTGTGTGTCTGCCTGCCTGTGTGTCTGCCTGCCTGTGTGTCTGCCTGCCTGTGTGTCTGCCTGCCTGTGTGTCTGATTGCCCTGTGTGTCTGTCTGCCTGTGTGTCTGATTGCCCTGTGTGGTGTCTGCCTGCCTGTGTGTCTGCCTGCCTGTGTGTCTGATTGCCCTGTGTGTCTGATTGCCTGTGTGTCTGTCTGCCTGTGTGTCTGCCTGCCTGTGTGTCTGATTGCCCTGTGTGTCTGATTGCCCTGTGTGTCTGCCTGCCTGTGTGTCATCATATAAACCAACATCCTCAAAACAAAGACCACAATTTGATGTAGTTATCCGACAGATGGCATGACTTTTGTATTCTCTCCCCCCTCCCCCAATAAAATCCGTTAATCGTCTTGAAAAAAAACAGCAGCTCCTTATGTAGACCCTAAACCTGGGCTCAATACAGCCATACTATCTGATCTAACTTACCCATCACGCACAGCTAGCGCTCACTACAGTCATACTATCTGATCTAACTTACCCATCACGCACAGCTAGCGGCTCACTACAGTCATACTATCTGATCTAACTTACCCATCACGCACAGCTAGCGCTCACTACAGTCATACTATCTGATCTAACTAAACCCTCTCGCACAGCTAGCGGCTCACTACAGTCATACTATCTGATCTAACTAACCCCTCTCGCACAGCTAGCGGCTCTTAGTGGACCTACACAAACTACACTCAAGTAACTTTAGACTTATGATAAGACGGGGTGGGGGGGGGAGACTAGTTGTGTGTTATTATTGTTCGATCATAAACAAGATATCAAGTCCATTGCATTTTATGAAAAGGTTTCCCCATTCATCTTTATGAAGTCTTCCTGACGTATGAGGTCAGTCCTCTCAGCTCAAGAATCTTTATGTACTTAACACTGTACACGGATCTTGATGTATTTACACTGTACACGGATCTTAATGCACAATATTATTTCCTATCACATTGTTATAGAATTCATGACTTATTGACGTAGTTATTGAATTTATGACTTAGTGAATTGGTCGTTGTTTTCATGACTAAGTGACGTAATCATAACTAAGTGACTTATTCATTGTATTCATAATTAAGTGATTTAGACAGTGTATTCATAATTACGTGACGTTTTCATTGGATTTATGACTAAGTGACGTAGTCATTGGATTTATGACTAAGTGACGTAGTCATATTTAAACGGAAATGACTAAGTGTCAGTGGCGTCGCTAGGGGGTGCGGTAAGGGCGGGCCGCCCCGGGTGAAAACCATCAGGGGTGTGACACCAGACTGTAAAATTATATAAATTCTCTTTATTTGGCACTGGAAAACTCGGAGGAGTTCTATGGGTTAAATCATGAGGGGGTGACACCAAAAGCCACCGCCCCGGGTGACACCATGAGCTACCAACCCTAGTGACGCCTCTGCTTAGTGTCACTATCAAGACGTACCCAGACACGTGATTTTACACATTTAAATCGTGCACACCTCGTGAGTTACACATGCACAACTTGTTGTCATCAGCTAAACATTAGACACCATTTAACACTGGTACAAACGGAAGAGAAAATATAGTATTTTTGATACCACGTGGATGGTATCGATACCGTCCCAATCATGTCTGTCTACTGTAATGATTTTATTCTTATTTCAACCCGCCGCAACAGGTAACAGTAATATCCTATCTTATTTGTTTAGATATTTTTGATAAGAACCAATACTTCAATTATTGGGTTAGAGAAATTTGACCCCAAAAAAATCCAGTGACTCCTGATTTTATGACATGTATCACAGACGTTCCTTGTATTGTATACAGAAGATTATTTAGGCCGGTGCTGCTCGTCTCGAAGTTCGAGTCATCCAGCATGAATACTAGTCGTCTCGAAGTTTATAAAATGATGTTTATAAAATTTAAGAGTTACAAGTATTCACTAAGCCTTTCATTGAACCTCCGATTCTATATGTGCATTCAAACAATCTCTCAAATCTATCACTAAACCTAACCCAAAACCCTAAAAACTATCACTAAACCTAACCCAAGCCCTAAAAACTATCACTAAACCTAACCCAAACCCTATGGCCTATGACTATCACTTAACGTAACCCTAAAGTCTATCTTTAAACCTAACATCAAAACAAACCATTTTTTTAAAAAATCTTATTTATTATCAATTCATGTTGTATTGTTTAAAAAAAAATTAGGCATCAGTAAAGAATCGAACCGCAGACCTGCAATGTAGCGTACTATGTAACTATCAATACGACCACACAGCCACAAACACCTATTAATTTTTTAACCTTATAAAAAAAATGTTACCAAGAATAGAAAAAAACAAATTACACAGACTATTTGTGTAAGGAAACAATAAATTAAAGCTTTATTATCAACTAATACAAATAATGGTAGACGTTTCGGCTCATGCCTTCATCAGTACAAAAACAATTACATGTACTTACATATATATTAAAATTAAAACATATTAAAGTCTATGTGATAAAATGAAAAGAAATGAAAGACAAAAATAAACACGGACATAGAATATAAGAAAAAGGAGGAAGTTGAAGTATCTAAAGTAACAGTGAAAACCACAACGGGAAAACGATTTTGCAGTCATGTAAAATTGTGGATTTGGTTAATTCCATATGGAGCCAACGTACCAAATCGTTTTATGAGTCTATTTTCCATGTGGACTCTATCATGGGTATTGGTTGCATATAAAATACCAGTAACTACAATATCCAAAATGCCATCGTGGTCAACACTGTTAAAATGTTTAGACACAGGACACTGAGCCTGTTTATTTATATTGTACAGGTGTTCTCTAAACCGATCTCCAAGACGACGACCTGTCTCACCCACATAATTTTTTTTTACATCTCTTGCAAATAATTGCATAAATCACGTTGCGACTGGTGCAAGTGAATCCATCTTTTATTAAGAATTGTTAAAGAGGGAAAGAAATTTTGTTAATTTCAACCACATATGGACAAGTATTGCAACGGTTACGGTTGCAACCTTTTGTTCCAATATGTGCTTTCATTGTGGGAAGGTGACTTCTTACAAGTATGTCTCTGAGGCTTTTATCTCTCCGGAAAGCAAAAAGAGGAGGTTTTTTGAAGACCTGCTGAGTTAGAGGGTCAGCCATAAGGATTGATCGGTTTTTGAGAATCACCTGGCGGGCCTTAAAATTATGGGGATGGAAAGTTAAAACAAATTTGCATCTATCACATTGATCGTGAACAGATGATGTAAATGTGTCCTGTCTGGTCATGCCTTTAATTCTATTGACAGCTGATGTTAAGATTGTTTCCGGGTATGACCTCCTTCTAAAAAAGTCCAGCATCTCATCACTTCTTTCCAAGAAGTGTGCCTCATCACTGCAGAGTCTTTTAAGTCTTAGTAGTTGTGAAAATGGGATAGAGTTCCTACACGATTGAGGATGGGACGATGTATATAGAAGGAAACTATGGCTGTCTGTAGGCTTGTAAAAGATGGATGTTGATATTTTGTTTTCTTTTAATTTTATTTGTATGTCCAAAAAGTTAACAGTACTCCTATGAATAGTTGATGTGAATTTTATTGAAGGGTGGAAGCCACCAATGAAGTCAATAAAATTTTGCAATTGCTGCATGTCCATTTTGGTTATTCCAATACAATCGTCGATGTATCTCTTGTAGTACTCTGGACAAATACCTTTGTAATTTTTATTCCATAGGTGTTCCAAATGGCCCATAAATATGCATGTATAACTTGGTCCCATTTTTGTTCCCATGGCAACTCCACTAATTTGATCAAAAAACTGTCCGTTGAACTCAAACGAGTTTAAATTTAGGACCAGCTCGGTCAATCGTAGTATGGCACTTGCTGGGAACTTAAGATTTGCCTTCTTGTTTAGAAAAAAGGAAAAGCTTGTTTTTTAAGTTTTTAAAAAAATAATACGTCCCTTTTCTCAGGATGTCCCCAACTAGTTTGACTAATTTCCTTCTGTTTGAAGAGCGTCAGAAGAATGTCATTGGTCAGTTGGTGCCCACTGAAGAGAACCTGGCACGTCGTGGTGCTGACCGTGCTAGGGGTCACTCTGTTGACCTGCTACCTCACCCAGCCATGGCTCAGCCCACAGTTCAAGGTCACGGAAGCCTCGGAGTTGAGTCACGTGTACAGCCACAACGTTGAGATCATCTGTCGAAAGAAGGTCTTCATAAGTTGTCCGGATATTGAAAACACGCCGTCTGCAACAAATATTGCGCTCGAAAATTTGGACGATGGACTAAATAAAACAGAGGAAGTTGGGGGAAGCAAGCGAAGCAAAGATGTTCGTCATGGGAAAAGTCAAGTCAATCTTGAAAATCTGGTCACTCCGGTAACAAAGAGGGATCGCCAGGCGATGTCTGAAATTATCCACGGATCCCCAGGAGCTCCTGACGGTTTGGCCAGGATTAGAGACAAGGTCCTGAGAAACCTGCCGTTGGAAATCAGCGTCGTCAACGTTCCCAACTATTTCAAGCAGATGGTCAACCAGACCGGACGAATTTGTGGCGGCCAGTGCGTCATCAGCGAACGGCAGCCGAGCGAGTCCACGGACGTGGTCATCGCCTGCTCGGCCTCACTGCACGACCGCGACATCCCCGCCCAGCGCTGGCCGGGGCAACTTTACGTGGCCTACTCACGAGAGGCGCCAATCCACTACGGGGAAGAAGTTTGGAAAGGTGAGGGCATTATTCATTGATTCATTTCTTAATTCTTATTTTTTATATACCTTTTCCAATTGCATAATTATTTGTACACGGTCTTTATCATTTTGTGATGGAAATAAAAAAAAAAAGAAAGAAACGCTCTACCAACAATTAAGAAACAGTTACAAATATCATTTGAATGGCAAAAAACAACCAAAAACAAGCAAACAAGAAAACAAATTTCAAGAACACTTTAAAAAGATTTTTTGTTGGTTCTTAATGCCTTAAAATGTTCAGAAAGATAAAGACCGCACAGACGCAGAAGTGAACATGCGCGTTACCTAATGCAATGGCTTGTAATTTTTGCTTGACCAAAAGTAATCGCTACATCTCTATGCATCGTCACGCCACAGACTTTCCGAAATACATTTTTTAGACATTTTTCACAGTCGTATCTTATACATTACAGACGCTCACTCTATAATGAGAGCTATTACCATCTTCTAATATTTATAGCGTCTTTGAAAGCAAGTCGATAAAGACAAAGTTGTTGTTGTTGCTAATTTTAAAGCATCAAATCTACGTTTAAAGAAAAAAAAACAACATACAATATTATTTCACATCGACCAAATAAATCTTAACAACGCATATTTACTCGTGTTGTAGACATATTCGTCCCACAATCCCGAATATTTTTTTTTGTTTTGTTGTTGTTGACAACAATTTTGGAAGCACAGAACTCGTGTGTAAAAACTGTGGCAAAGACTGTCACTCAAGGATAGGACTGCACAGTCACTCGAGGAAATGCAACCCAACCCAACGGTGATGCACCATCGTCTCGCGAGACGGAAGGATGCCGGATTTCCGGATTGGATTGTTGACAACACTATCTAACGCCTATTCCACATAAATCTCCTGGCGAAAATAAAAAAAACAGAGTGTGTGGTACTTCCGGTTGAAAAAGAATTGTAACAAACAATACGGAACTATAATGATTGGATAAGAAAGTGGTTGTGAAAATAGTTTGATGTCAGGAACAATGACATACACACAAAAAATGAAAATAGTAGAAAAAGAAGGGTGAATTAAAAAAAAAATTATATCATGGACGCCGCCATTTTCTGTGGTTTTTCATTTGAACTGGGAGAACCGTTGTGAAATTACTCAAAGTAGACACCGCCGATGTTGTCGCTGGGTATAAAGTTTTAGTTTTACATTCGGCGTAAGCCCCACCCCACGTCACGCCCCGTGAACACACACAGACACATTCACATACACACTGGCGGTATTCTGATACTCTGTAAGGTAAGTAAGTACCAGTGTCGACAGATCAAGTGAATCAGGTCAATGTACTCTAGGACCAGTGGTCGTTGAATGGTGTGTTTACAAACTTATAAAAGTCTCCTCAAGAGTTCAACATAGTTTTACAGTAGGTGAACGGGGGGCGGGGTCATTATAACCGCGTGCTGTGATTTCTATTTGAAATCTTGAAATCTATAAGTGATTTGTAATTTTCAGAAAAATATTTTTTTAAATATATTTATTTTTTTGTTTATTTCTTGCCCATATTTTAGTCAATATTTGAATTTTCTTATAAAAAGTTAAAATTATTATGAATACTTTAATAATTATAATTATTATTACTATTATTATAATATAATATAAAGTTGTAGCTTTTTTTATTACTGTTCATGCTTTTCACCATTGTTTTGATTTGTTATCATTAATGAGTATTTGTATTTTCGTTGTATAAAGCTTTAAACGCATGCAACACAGCTTTCATTTTCATTCCATAATAATCTCATACAACAAGACAGTTACCGTCGTTGTAGCTCGGGGGAAAAAAATATCCACAATATTATACACTAACGTGTGACTGAGGTTGGAGGACTCCAACTCTACTGATGGAAACCAAAACGAAGATGACGCCTTAGGTTAAAATTACACTTCTTCACCCCCCCCCCCGTACAAAAAAAATCACACCAAAACACCCCACCAAAAAACAACAAAAAAAAAACAACAAAACCTTCCCCCATACTTTAATAGAACCTTCCAAATTAAAAATACATCACCAAACTTTCAAAGAAACTGCCTAGAAAAAATAGACTTTTTCACTGACCATCAGAAAATTGACATGAGTTATATCATATATCTAGTTATAATAATTCTGACTATGCCACCATAATTTGTAATCCAAACATTTATATTTTTTAAATTCGGCATGATGGTAGCCAGGATTAAGTCACCAGAGGTGTCACCGCGCAGGGTGACACCATCACAAATGGTGCCACCAAAATGTAAAATTCTGTATTTTCCCGTCATTTGGCACCGACAGACTAGGAGGTCCATGTTCTAATCCCCGAGAGGGTTAACATCGTGAGCTACAGCAGTGGGTGACACCAACCCTAGTGACGCCTCTGAGAATCACATGGGACATTATGTAATATGTAATAGCCCCCCCCCCCAAACTTACTAGAAGAAATGCTTTGCATTTATCCGAAAATCCCGGCTGTAACTAACAAGAAAATATAGTTCCACCCGGGGCGAAATGCCTACCCACACCTCCACCCAAAACATTCTTCATGCGACACTGCTGTCAGACAGTAGAAAAAGACGGCTGTGAGTGGCCGGCCCTACGCTGATCTCCTCTTGTATGTAATTGTTCCAATCTCAAGAAACCAAATGTCAACTCACTGCATCGGTTCATGCAACACCTCTGACTCCACAGAAACGTCCCGCTGGCGATACGCCTTCAACCTGACAGCGTCCTACCAGCTGAGCACGGACATCTTCTGCCCGTACGACAACCTTGAACTGGAGGTCAAACCTAAAGGAGAGAGACCCAACTATGGTGAGTTGTACGTATTGATGCGTGTAGTGCTTCAGGGCTACAGACCTTAACTTGGGAAGTCAAAGTCAATCTATAAGTGTTTAGGTCAAGATGTGATTAAATGAGTTCTAGTTTCAAAATGAAAGCCACCCCGATATTTTACTTATTGAATTCGTCTGCTCACGAATTTTCTGTGTCAACTAAAATAAACCCACCAAAAGGTAAGTAGCGTTCAGTGGCATAAAATCCATGACTAAAATTTGTCCATTCAAACATATCAAAACTGTACCATAATCACCGTATTTAGTTTACATCTCTAGACTGTACCATCACCCGTATTAAATTTACTGTACCATCACCCGTATTAAATTTACTGTACCATCACCCGTATTTAGTTTACATCTCTAGACTGTACCATCACCCGTATTTAGTTTACATCTCTAGACTGTACCATCACCCGTATTTAGTTTACTGTACCATCACCCGTATTTAGTTTACTGTACCATCACCCGTATTTAGTTTACATCTCTAGACTGTACCATCACCCGTATTTAGTTTACTGTACCATCACCTGTATTTAATTTACTGTACCATCACCCGTATTTAGTTTACTGTACCATCACCCGTATTTAGTTTACTGTACCATCAGCTGTATTTAGTTTACATCTCTAGACTGTACCATCACCCGTATTTAGTTTACTGTACCATCACCCGTATTTAATTTACTGTACCATCACCCGTATTTAGTTTACTGTACCATCACCCGTATTTAATTTACTGTACCATCACCCGTATTTAATTTACTGTACCATCACCCGTATTTAGTTTACTGTACCATCACCCGTATTTAGTTTACATCTCTAGACTGTACCATCACCCGTATTTAGTTTACATCTCTAGACTGTACCATCAATCGTATTTAATTTACATCTCTAGACTGTACCATCACCCGTATTTAGTTTACTGTACCATCACCCGTATTAACTTTACTGTACCATCACCCGTATTTAGTCTACTGTACCATCACCCGTATTAAGTTTACTGTACCATCACCCATCACCAGTATTTAGTTTACTGTAACATCACCCATCACCCGTATTTAGTTTACTGTACCATCACCCATCATCCGTATTTAGTTTACTGTACCATCACCCATCACCAGTATTTAGTTTACTGTAACATCACCCATCACCCGTATTTAGTTTACTGTACCATCACCCATCACCCGTATTTAGTATACTGTACCATCACCCGTATTTAGTTTACATCTTACGTCGACAGAAGAGATCGCTGCCGGAAAAACCAAGATGGCCGTATGGATGGTCAGCAACTGCCAAACAGAATCCAATCGACACATTTATGTCCAAGAATTGCAGGTATGACAGCATGGCTGTGTGTTCACATAATAATAATTGTCTCCATTGTGGAACGCACATTTATTTGACGTATGACTAATGCATGATAAAGCCGTTGTGACATTTGTTTTAAACTTAAAGAATAGACTTAAACATAATTGACATTTTCAGTTTTATTGGGTAGTGTTACCGCCTTCACCCCGCCTCACCAACAATAATATTTGGACAGGATTAGAGACTGCATAACATAGGAATCGCCACAAAAATTGAATATTTATTTTTTAAAACATTTTTTATTCAGTCTGATTAAATTATACATTTATACTGTTACTATTATAGTTTGTTTTTTGTTTTTTTTGAAAATCAGAAACTGGTGTAAAATCCACAAAGAGAAGAAACACAAATCCCTCAACAGAAACACATTGATGTTGATAATAACCCTACTATTCCCACACCAGAAACACATTGATTTTGATAATACCGCGACTATTCCCACGGCAGAAACACATTAATGTTGATATTAACCTTAATCTTCCCACACCAGAAAAACCTTGATGTTGATAATAACCCTACTATTCCCACACCAGAAATACATTGATGTTGATAATAACCCTACTATTCCCACACCAGAAATACATTGACGTTGATATATACGGCAACTGCGGCATGAAACTCAGTTGCGCCCACGGCGGTGACTGTTACAAGGGGATCCTCAAACAGTACAAGTTTTACCTCGCCTTTGAGAACTCTTTCTGCGAAGACTACATCACCGAGAAAATATTCAAAACTTTCTCAGAGGGTTCTCACATCATTCCGGTGGTGAGAGGCGGTGGGGACTACGAGGCGTACTTCCCCAACAAGACGTTCATCAACACGGCTGATTTCACCACGCCCCGTGAGTTAGCGCTCCACCTCCGACAACTGGCGTCCGACGTCCAGACGCTCAGCGAGTATCTGGAGCACAGAGATATGTTCAAGCTGCTGCCAAGGACCAATTTCTTCTGCCACATTTGCGGCAAATTGCGGGAGGGACACTTCAAGCCGAAAATTTACGATTTTCTGAAGTGGATGAGTGGTCAGTGCCACCCACCAACAGATATTGGATTATTGCCAAATTAAGCGCGATTCGACAATACTGGGTCATGAGATTCGACAAAACTTTATCATTCAGACAGTCTTATTGTGAAAAAGGGTGGTTGAACCCACAGCGTAGAGCTTCTAGGTTTTTGGTTGAGGGATTGCTAAATGTGATGTCGGGCAAGTGAGGACCGCGCACCCTATAAAGTTTAAAGCAGACAGACGACTACAGGTCCATGCCTATGAATCCGGCGAGAGCGGGAGGGTAGAGAGAAACGAAGATAGGAACAAGAGAGATGACACCAGATTTAAGTAAGCTTTAGAGAGTGAACTCAATATCTTGCGTAGAGTAACGTTGAATAGGAGGCCTATCTTGGGGTTCGGGACGGCAAATTGGTCAGTGACGACAACGGTCTGGTCTCGACGGGGAAAGTTATTGCGATAACTCAACCACACATCACTTGTCTGAATGTTGTCCTAGTTTTAATGGATCCGGTATCCATCTACCGGATTCTGTCACTCGAGGGCCGTCTAGACGATTGCTGTCCATCTGTTTGGGCAGTAACGGTCTCAACTGAAAGATAACACATGGCCGGAAGTAGCTCTTTCAACCAAAGGATGAGATTTGCCGGACATCAGTTGTTTCGATGATTAAGAATCACGTCCGCGTTCAGCAGGAGATTCTACGTTCGTCCACCGGGCACGGTCCAAGGAGGGTAGGGGGCATTGAGAACAGCCTCTAACAGACTGGCAGACATGAGGACGCATGACATCACACGCCACTCAGGCATAGTCTTGTACACATGTACACAGACAGACTCTTGTCAGTCTTGTACGCAGATTCTTGTACACAGACACGGACACGTGTACGTAGGCAGAGACAATCAGCGGCGCGTACTAATTTAACAACGACCCCCAGAAATGTTGATATGTAAGAAACACGCCAACCGTGGAGTCATGTGATACGACATACAGTTGGAGTCCTGGTTACCATGTAACTCTAATGATTACTTTATCACCACGTCAGGTATTATTATCAATCATAGAATGAAAATAAATGTTTTCTATCTCTAGTATAATCTTGATTGTAGTAAATTATGCTAGTGTCTCCCCATCCCACGCCCACCCTTTTAATCTGCCCGAACAATTAATTTTCTCTTAGTTTATAATTTGCATGTTTGCCTTTGTCTTGATAATTCTTTTCGCCCCCCCTCAATAAAAAAATGTTTTCCCATCCTTAAGTCTCTATTAACTGAGCTTGTCTTGTATTGTCCCGTACTTGAGATGGCACAAATGAAAATATTCGGGTAAATAAAACTTTGAGGACCGTTGTTGTTTCATCGGTCTCGAGACAAACAGTTGTGTCCCTTTTTAAACCGTGTGTAGATGAGTTTGGTTGTGACGTTGTTGATGTAGTCATAAAAAATGTGGTAGGGTTAAACTCTTGTATCAGGCTCTTTGAAGTTGAGACACTGGAGAGGAATTATGATGTCAGAGAACAAACAAAGAGACACTCACTCTCTCAACAACAAACAAAGAGACACCCACTCTCTCAACAACAAAGAGACACCCACTCTCTCAACAACAAAAAAAGAGACACTCACTCTCTCAACAACAAAGAGACACTCGCTCTCTCAACAACAAAGAGACACTCACTCTCTCAACAACAAACAAAGAGACACTCACTCTCTCAACAACAAACAAAGAGACACTCACTCTCTCAACAACAAAGAGACACTCACTCTCTCAACAACAAAGAGACACTCACTCTCTCAACAACAAACAAAGAGACACTCACTCTCTCAACAACAAAGAGACACTCACTCTTTCAACAACAAACAAAGAGACACTCACTCTCTCAACAACAAAGAGACACTCACTCTCTCAACAACAAACAAAGAGACACTCACTCTCTCAACAACAAAGAGACACTCTCTCAACAACAAACAAAGAGACACCCACTCTCTCAACAACAAACAAAGAGACACTCACTCTCTCAACAACAAACAAAGAGACACTCACTCTCTCAACAACAAACCAAAAAGTTGAACAGATGTCTTCTCTGTTCTGCTTGAGTCAAGTGGTGATAACTCACAAGCACCCTGTAAGCACTACGACATGTACCAAGAGTTCAAGGACACATCACATTTAGCACACGTGCAGTTATAGGGTGGGGATAGAATTGTTCACTGTCATACTCCAGTTATGTAAATGTAAGGAAAACAGCCGTATTTCTCGTTCAAAAGATTTAGTGTTTTATGATCTCATTGTTATTTCCCCTTGAATTTAAGACAGACTTTACTCTGGGTAAAAATGAAAAAATTTCTATACGGGTCATTGGAAATAATTTCATTCAAGTTCAAGTTGTAAATCACAATTTTTATCCCTTAATTTTATCATTTAACGTTAAGCGGCAACAATATAGATCTGTATATATTGAAGAAAATGTGCACGCTTTAATTTAGTCCGTATATATATATATATATATATATACATTTAAAATTTTCAAAACCCAGACATAATTTATATACAACACAGTTATCTAGAGAAGCCAATGTTTCCTCGCTGGTTTAAGTAGCCGCACAGCTTGAAGTCAACATAAGATATAAGTATAAGATATTTCAAGTTTCAGGTATTGCATTTATTCCAAAATCCGGTATTGATTTTAAAAAAATAAGTAAACTGCGAAAGAAAATTATAAAATATGTTTATAATTCATCAAAGTGATGGGCTAAAAAACAAGCCCACTAGTTTGAGGTGACGTCAGTCATTTAAAAAAATAATTTTTAACAAATTTAAAAGCGTTTGGAAACTTTAAAAATACCTTAATTGCTGCCTCACTGATGACGTCAACTGTTAAGTCCTAAAGCTAGTTTAAAACAGCCCTTTAAAATCTTGCATGGAAACAAAAAAAAATATATATCCTGTTGCTCTGTTATACATTGAACCCGCGTGCTCATAATATAACTTACATATAATTATAATCTATCGAAAGACACTCCCCACTAAATGTTAGCAGAGTTGTGTGTCACAAAGTCAATCAAGATTACCATCACAACATTAAACCACCGTTACATAATGTCAGAAATATAAGAGCATTTACTCACAACAAAAAATATTACACTCATAGAACATTTAATTTACGTCCATACAAAAATACATTGTATCGTTAATATTCATCAAATTGAATTCATGTCATTTAGACACACGACATATAGCCCAGGAAACATAATACAACATTCTCTTTTTCAAGTTTTTGCTCATAATTTATTTAATTCACTCACCGACACACCGGTCACAACATCTGTACATGGCATCATGACATGACAACATGAGATAACATCAATCACAGCCTGACATGAGATCAAAACATCTGGACATGACATCAGTAAATTTAACATTCAGATAACATCGTGTTATGACATGAGGTAGTCACGTCTGCGTGTTACATCAGCACCAAACATCAAGACATGACACTCGACTCACTCGCAGTCACCTCGTTCATTAACCACTTACTCGTGGCTTTAGTCAGAAGGCTATTCTCCTCCGACGTCAGCCGCCTCCTAACCGTTGGAACGCCAGAAGGACGCCTGTGAGCAAGCGATCGGTCCGTCATTACATTCTCAGCATGCGCAGGAAGAAACGCCTCTGAATCCTCACTCTCCACGTAGATGTGATCATCTGCATCTAGGCCTAGCGCGTGGTCATCGTCCGAGCTTTCCCTGCGCTGGACTCGACCTCCTTGGATGACCAAAAATGCGTCATCGGCGAGTGACAGCTCCGAGCCACCGAAGACGTCCGACGTAGTGAAGTCCATCTCCTGACAGTCGTTGACGATTTGCTCCATGATGTCCCCCTCGCTGTACTTTGAGCTGGACACCTTGCAGCTGCTGCTCTCGTCACCACTCGTCGTCTCCGAGACTAAAGCCACGTAATCGTTGGATGCCCGAGCTTCATCGAGTCGGACGTGGCGCAGATTTCCTTGAGCAAACTTGACGGAATGTTGGTCATACTTTGAGCTGGCCCCGTGGGGCGGGCAAGGAATGTTTTCATCAAAGTCCGCCGTCATTTCACAGCTTCCCTTGTTTGATCCATTCATGAGGTCATTTGAAACCCAACTTTTCGATTCTTTCCGAGGCAGATGTACCACAGTCTCACTCGAAGGTGGAGATTCCTCACTTCCTTCACTAGCGAACTTCTCAGAGAGGTTCGTCCGGCGGGGCAGGGGAGCCAACTCATAAGTCAGACCGCATGAGTTTCCTAAATTTTTGTTCCTTCCCTTTGGCTTGAAGATCAGTGATCTCTTCGACACCTTCTCTATTCCCATTTTAACAGCGGCCTCGTTCAGAATGTTGAGATCTCTGTCGCTAAGACCCTTCTGGCGTCGGCCTGTCCGGATCCCGGACTTCACCCCGGGCAATCTGAAGTCCGTAATGCGGTGGTTGACGTCCATCGTGGACAGTGTCGGGTTCGTCGTTTGGCTCGGGATGTAGTTGTGGTGGCGCGCCCTGTAACCGCGCCGGGTGCATTTCGTTTCTTTGCACCGGCAGGCGGCGGTGCGTAGGCATGGCGGCAAGGGGATGCGTCTGTGGACGGTAAAAGGTATGAGAGCGGCTAAGACGGCAGTGGTTCCCAAACCGGCCCACACACACACACACCCGGGAGGATGAAGGGTCCTAACCTCGTTACCTAAAAGAGCAAGCATTTGCGAGGCTTGCTGAAACCGAAAGAAACACGTTCGTTAACAGAATTCATGGAGGGTGAAAAATGTGTTTTTAAATGGGGATACACAAAACATATCTTTATGGGGAATATGTCTTTAAATGTTTACAAAGAAGAATGGAGTGGCCTGGCTGTTAAGCCTCAATAATCCCACAGAAGCTCTCATAACACACCAAAAGAAGTCGCCCTTACCTCTCATATAATTTTCCATGTAATACCTTACATTTTTGCGTATCATAGAGCAGAATATCCCAGAGCTATCTTAAAACGTTTATCCTAGGGATGAATTTCCCTGTATTACCTCAAGTTTTTACATATCCTAGTGCTGAATATCTATATATTACCTTAAATTTTTACATATCCTAGTGCTGAATATCTATATATTACCTTAAGTTTTTACATATCCTAGTGCTGAATATCTATGTATTGCCTTAAGTTTGTACATATCCTAGTACTGAATATCCCTGTATTACCTCAAGTTTTTACATATCCTAGTGCTAAAAATCCCATAGATGATAGGATTGGCCGCTGAGTTCAAGGGAGCCGCTGACTGGATTAGGGTGGACACCGGGTTGTTCTGAATGATGATGTCATAGATGTCCAGGAGGTTGTAAAGGAAGAACGGACTCCAGCACATTATGAACACTGCAGGAAGAAGGAGAGACGTAAATATGTAGTTGACCGGCTGCAGAGGCTCTCAACGGTCAGAGAAACGTGTCTCCTCCATCCCCCATCCCAATTCCTGGCCGGATATATGCGCAAAAACATTATGAAACAAAATATCGTGTTATCATCCGACCAGGCACTTGCTATCCATATTTCCTACTTACAGAGGTCTTCAACAGCGCTCAGACACATCCTTGTTTAGATCCCTTCTCCCCTCAGAGAACTCTTCTAGCCATCTTACCCCCCTCCCAAGGGAAGTTAAAGCTGGCGGTGAACACATTAGTGAAGGATAAACTTCATTACCTATGACTATGACAAGCCTCATCTCCCACACCCAAGTATCCCATGATACATTAGTGAAGGATAAACTTCATTACCTATGACTATGACAAGCCTCATCTCCCACATCCAAGTATCCCATGATACATTAGTGAAGGATAAACTTCATTACCTATGACTATGACAAGCCTCATCTCCCACACCCAAGTATCCCATGATACATTAGTGAAGGATAAGCTTCATTACCTATGACTATGACAAGCCTAATCTCCCACACACAGATATCCCATGATACATTAGTAAAGGATAAGTTTCATTACCTATGACTATGACAAGCCTCATCTCACACACACAAATATCCCATGATACATTCATACATTAAATGATAAGCTTCATTACCGATGACTATGATAAGCGTCATCTTGATGGTTCTTATCTTTGCCTGGGGAATGATGCCACGCCCCGTGTCATGGCGGCTCTCGTTGATGATAAGGCGAGGGTGAATGGCCGAGGAACCTGGGGGAGACGTATGATATGGTTGACAGAATAAGGCAAATGAATCGTATTAGTGTCACGCTTATTTCTACAATAGAGATGAGTGTCACTTTCAGTCAACAATAGAGTTGTGTGTCACGTGCAGTCAACAATAGAGTAATGTGTCACGTTCAGTCGACAATAGAGTTGTGTGTCACGTTCAGTCGACAATAGAGTTATGTTTCACGTTCAGTCGACAATAGAGTTGTGTGTCACGTTCAGTCAACAATAGAGTTATGTGTCACGTTCAGTCAACAATAGAGTTATGTGTCAGTTCAGTCAACAATAGAGTTATGTGTCACGTTCAGTCAACAATAGAGTTATGTGTCACGTTCAGTCAACAATAGAGTTATGTGTCACTTTCAGTCGAACTTTATAGAGTTATGTGTCACTTTCAGTCGAGCTTTATAGAGTGTCCTTTTTGACATATGTGTCACATTTTTGTGAGGTGACTTTTGAACATGACGTATGTGTCACATTTTTGTGAGGTGACATTTGAACATGACATGTTTGTGTCTTGCTTCCTGCGCAGTGTCACTGTCACGTCGTGCGCACATATATGAACATCATTTACCGAAACTTTTGTAACCAGCTACATACACATCATTAAAACATACATTCTAGGTGAAATATCTATGTTTAAATTATATTTATATGCGTGTGGCATGACGTTTCTATGTGGCATGGCATGTATAAATGACGTGACATACGTATGTCGTACCTCCTGTGTGATGTCCAGGTGATAAACAGCGTCCCTTGGACCAGATGATGTAGATGATGGCAATGTAACAGGTCGCTATGATGATAGCGGGAATTAGGAACGTCACCAGAAAGACTGCTGTGAAAAAGAACTGTGGATAGAATGGGATGCAAAAAATCAGTGGAGAAAGTTAAATAAAATTTACTGTTGGTAAATGACATAATCAATCAAGAGGATAAAGATGAATAAACAATTATGTGGGTAAATAGATCTTATAATTTTGTAGATAAATGGCATAGGGATAATTGGATAAACATTATATGGATAAAATGTGATAAACCTGCAGATAAATTGGATGCAAATCCTTCAGATAAATTCAGATAAATGAGATATATAATCCTTTAGATTTTAGATAAATGAGATATATAATCCTTTAGATAAATGAGATATATAATCCTTTAGACAAACTTAATCAATAATCATTTAGATAAAATGCGAATTTTAATTCTGTTGATAAATGAGATAAGCCATCCTGTAGGTAAATTATATTTTTTTAAAAATTCTGTCGACCATAAGTCTCTAAAAAATGGGCGATGCCGTTGTATGGATTAATGAGGTATCATCCTATTGGTAGCGTTGACATTCAGTTATAGTAGATTTTGACTTTGCTTGTTTTAAATAATGAGCAATTCTAATTAATTCTCACCTACCAATATTTTATTAAGTCTTATCCTTCACAAAATATACAATTAGATAGGCCCATCGGCGTACCATAAGCCGCAGACTTGCTCAAGGAAAGTGCAAACACAGCGGGGAAAGAACGGATACGAAGAAGTGAACGTCGGTGTGTGTGTGTGTGTGTGTGTGTGTGTGTATCACCCGTATTTAGTTTACTGTACCATCACCCGTATTTAGTTTACTGTACCATCC
>MUZC01004437.1:357433-368874 GCA_002072015.1 Radix auricularia | reverse complement strand
ATATATATTAAAGGGTGACGGAATATGGTGTACCACTATTTGATGGATCCGGATAGTTTGGCCCTGATATTTGCCGGATCCGGATATATCCACATTTAAGTGTAAGAGCAAAGGGGGATGCACTTTACTACTTTCTATTCAGAATTTAATGCTATTAATTAAAATATTTATTATCCAACATATGGAGAGTATCTGCTGGTATCTAAAATAAAAAGTCTGTGACACTTTCAACGATGAAATGTTTACATTGAATGGAATGAAAGAATTTTAACAAATTTCAACGAACTGCGTAGTGTGTACCAAGCGAACAGTGTTGTACTGAGTATGTAGTGTGGTGTACAAGAAGTCGTGATCTAGAGTCATAATAAAAACTGTCAGTTAATTTAGAAGATTTAAGATCAAAATGCTGTTAGAAAACTTAGTTTGTTATCATATGTAGTTAAGTAATATCTATACTTGTAACCTTTTAACTTACTTTTTTTCGTATTGTCATAGATGCTTATACTATATTTTGCTTGCATTTGAATGATTTCGTGATCAACGCGTGTTAGTTTGTTTAATATGTTATATATGATATATTAATAATTTAATGTAGATCTATAACTTAATTTGTTACTTAACTTATTTTGTATAATTGTAACAATCGCAATAGACTAGAGTTTAAATATTATAAAACTGAACTAGATAAGAATGAGATAAGCAAAATTTTTATTTTTAAGTTCGCGAATCAAATCACAATTGATAACCGGACCCTATCCGGATCTGCCATAAGTACTTGGCAGATCCAGGTAGTGACAGAAATTCCGATATCCGGCCTGGAAATCAGGCATAGATAATATCCGGCCACCCCCTAATGTGTGCAAAGTAAATATAATCTGGTGTGCATAGTTAATTAGCATCCATTTTCGTGCAATATTTTACAAATCTTGCTGCGAGTTAATTATAAACTGCTGCGCGGCGTCAGTCAGATGTATGCGCAGCCTACGCAGCTAAAAGTGAATATTGACGCCGCCCACCCTGATGTGGACGCCCACGACCAATCTGTACTCACCGCTCCTGGAGAAGTTCATTGGTCTGGCCACCGCGTCATAGCGGTCAATGGACAAGCTGACCAGCATGTAGGTGGACGAGTAGGTCACGACCGTATGTGTGTATTGGCTCAGCTTGCACATGACATTACCGGCGTACCACTCGACGGTGATTTTACTGGCCAGGTCAGTGATGACCATCATGACGCCCACTAGGAGGTCTGCGAGAAATGGACGGTATAGTGGTCATATTGGTCATAAGAATATGCGCATTGTAACATGCCAAATAAATAACTACCACATTGTCACACTCAAAATTACTATAACATAGTTCTATTTAATATTAATTCCTCGTTGCTACAATCAATATTAATAATTAAAAACTGACTCGTTGTTACATTCAATATCATTAGCTACCTCATTGTTACACTCAGCTGTAACATTTAACCCAAAGTTGTTTTTTACTTGCAACAAAATGTAGCGTTTTAATTGAAATAATGATTCATGACCTTGGAATTTTTACCCATTTGCGAACCTAACAGCCTAACACTTTGAAATTTGTACGCAATAGCGAATATAATACTGTGGGAATTTGTACCCAATAGGGAATATAATACTGTGGGAATTTGTACCCAATAGGGAATATAATACTGTGGGAATTTGTACCCAATAGCGAATATAATACTGGGAATTTGTACCCAATAGTGAATATAATACTGTGGGAATTTGTACCCAATAGGGAGTATACCACTTTAACGTTTTGTACAAAATAGAGAAAATAAAACTACTAATGAATCATGTACAGCCGCTTTTATTATTGAAGGCTATAAGCAAGAGATTATCCGAACGTTAAACAAAGATACTGCCGGCGTCAAAACTAGAAGCGCTGATAGGTTGGAAAATTAGTGTCCACAAAAATGGCGTAATAATGTAGCTGTTTGAAAAGACTTCGCAGTAACGTCCCTTGAGTTTGGACTGGGATCAATTGACGTCTCTTTCAAACCATTTGTTAGACCCCTCCACAAAGTTCACAAATAATTGTTACAGAGACAAGGCGATGATAAGTTAATGTCTGCTGCTATTAAAATAACAATAAGTTTTGTACATCTTCTAACAGGATTAGATACGATATCAACTTTTTAATCAGAAATTCGGATTAGCTAGTGGGGTCTAGAGCAGTGGCGGATTTAGCTTTGTCTGCGTGGGGAGGGGGGCAGAAGAATTTCAGGGGGGGGGCGCCGAAAATTTTATTAATAACAGATCATGTGGTAAATACTAGGGCTGTTAACGATTAATTTAAATTTAATTGTTAACTTTTGAAAAATTAACGATTAATTAATGGTTAATTTCGATTAAAGCCAAAAAAATTAATTTATGATGTCATAAGTAACACTTATTTAACGTTCTTGATGAAAATCTAAATAACACTGGAATGTTTCCTTTATATATCAAATTTTTACCAACTACGCAAAAGTGTGTTGACATTAATTGGTTCAAGTGATGAGCGGGTCTAATTGAAAATATAACCAGCAGAACTGAACAATCATTGACATGGAACTGATGTAACTGGTATGTACAAAACGGTCTTAGCAAGGAATGACAAAATCAGATATTGGTGTTCTTTAACTTTCCACCATTGTACAAAATTAATGGATTCAAAAACTTTCATCTCCATTTTGTAACGCAGTTATTCACCAGAAGAGCTGTCGTCATTTCTGTCTCTGGGTCAAACTCCATTACTGCCATTAGCTTAATACGCTTTTCATTTGGTTTGATAAGTAGGCAAACTTTATCAAGATTTTGAACATTCCCGTCAATCAATATTTTAAAACCAGAATGTACGTGTAATCTTCAGGAAATTCATTATTTATCAGGCGCTATTTTTTAATTATTTTTTTATACTTTCAATTATTTGTAAGTGATGGGTCAATTAATCGTTAAAAATAATTTAATCTTTAAACATTTTTAATGATTACTCGAGAAATTAATCGTTAATTTCTTCAGACCTAGAAATAATAATTATTAGCCTACTAATTTAGTAAATTTTCCAAATCATCGAATATGACAGAAGAAACAATATTTATTTCAATAGTATATTTTTTTAAATCTAACAAAGAAACTTAATTTATGCGAATTTGATTAGAGCCCAGGGCCTTATTTAAGTTCCTTTCTACGTGAATCGAAACGATTTATCGTTGATTCAAAGTCAATGTTCTCATGTTCATTTGAAATTATTGCCAATCCAGACAGACGTTCGTTTTTTATTTTTGAGCACAAATGATTTTGATGATTTTCAATCATTGCTATCAGGAAGATTCAAGTAAATTAGTATAGAGTATTGACAAATTAGGGAGACCTGATGCCATTTATTTTTCAATTAAGAATGATAGAAAGTCTTTAAGTTGTAGCTCACTAGTTGTAGATAGTGATGGACGTTGTGATGGACGTTGTGATGGACGTTGTGATGGACGTTAAGATGGACGTTATGATGGACGTTGTGATGGATGTTGTGATGGACGTTAAGATGGACGTTATGATGGACGTTGTGATGGACGTTGTGGTGCATACACATCTTTACATGTATAATATTCAACGATTGTTTCTTTAAGGTTAATGTGTTTGTAAATTTTGCATCAACTTCGATGAGAATCTTTATTTTCTTCCAACATTTTTAATGGATCAATACAATAGAAATAAATAGCTGTGCCCCTAAAGTCATTAAATCGATCATCTATTTATTTTAGTAGTGTATCGAAGATAGTGAAGTACGTTTCAGATTTAAAAACTAGTAGTTGGATCATTAGCCCTTTCATCTCTACTAAGTTCACCTGCCATAATTTTATTTTTTTGCAAATTTGAGTTTCTTTAAATTTTGTTTTTAAAATCTAGTTTGGAACAATTTTCGTTAATAGATGATTAGACATCTACTTTCAGAATTTTAAAAATAATAAAAAGCTTGATCGCTTCTCTTTTCAACAAACTTATTTCTATCAACATCGATCAATCGTTTTGCAATTGCCATGTCAATACTCTTGCGCTAAAAGTGGTTGGATAACACGAAAATATCAACCAACCTTTGTACAAATAGCATCAGAAAAAACAAAAGAATATTTGTTATTAAAACAGATAGTCCCACAGCTTCTGCTCTGACACTTCCTTTATGTTATGTTGATTCCTCTGAATTTATATCTTCTAGAGTGGCTAGAATAGCAGATAATGATCCAACAACTGCATCAACTGCATGCTTATGGCTTGCCCATCTTGTATCAGAAAGTCATTTCTGAGCTTTTACTGTTGATTCATATTGAGATTTATGATCTTTTTTAAGAGTATGTAGACGTGGTAAACTAGACGTAAAGAATGGATACAACCTTTCAGCTGTGTCAAAAAACAACTGTACATTACTGTGTACAGAAATTGCTTCGATGGTGACCAAATTCAAAACATGGGCACAACATTGGGTGAAAGTTTTAAGTCCTCTCTTAATTACAGACATCACAGATGCACCATCGTATGCCTTTCCTCCACAGATTGTGATGTCAATGTTTCGCTTTTGTAATGTGTAGTTCCGTTAGAATCTTCTAAGCAAATGCAGATTTGCAGCATTTCTGTTTACCAAATTATACAAGCCTATAAATCTTTCATCAACATTTCTTAATTTTAAAACTGAACGTAAAGTGAAATCTGATCAATTTTAGATATATTAATGATTGAATCAATAATTAAAGAAAAGAAATGTGAAGACTTAACTTTATTATCAATTGCTGCTGATAATTCAGGTGCAAATGATTAAATTAATCAATTCGCGCATCATTGCTTAAATAAATTTCATCTTTCTTTTTAAACTTTACATGACTGTCAATCATAGTTGGCTAATAAACTTAACATTTGACGAAAATTCCCAGGATTTCTAAAACTACCATCAATAAAGCAAGATTGTTCTCTGTGTCCTCTGTTTTGCTAAAACAACGTCACGCCTATCATTCGTTTCAATGCTATTCTATTCTTTTCCACTTAGCGACGCTCCTGACTGACCAAACCAGATATTGCAGTTTTGAAATACAATATTTAGCAAGCCAATATTGTCGTACTGCAGTTTAGTGATTGATTAAAAGTTTCGTGTTTAACAATATTTTTTCTGCTCTAGTTACACCTTTTTAGTGTTCATTAAGGGCGTCTTAGGGGGGGCGCCATTTCAGACCCAACAGGGGCGTGGGGGGCGACCCGCCCCCCCTGCCCTATTGCTCAATCCGCCACTGGTCTAGAGAGAAGACATAATCAAATTTGTGGTTTGTGTTTATGTTTATGTATATTATAAACTAGCAAAATACCCGTGCCTTTCAGTTCAAAAGTAGGAATTCAATTAGTTATACAAACACAAGTATCATATTTCTGGAAGTTGGGACAACAAGTCAAAAGACCATTTGGATGGTTCAATGTGGCGACTTACATTGGATCATACCAACGACATAAGTTACTTTTATCACAGTCGATTAGACCAGGCAAGCCGACTACAGAATTTCGCGAGGATGGGGCCATAAATAAAAAAAAATTGTTTAACATGGCGAAAATTGCCGAATGTTAGAATTTCCAAATGAAACCTTTATTACTTTTGGCCATCTTTGGCCCTATTGTTTCTCAATACGTGTTATCAAAGTCGTATGTATCAAGGTTGATCGAGAATCATACATAGTAGCAATAACGCTTCGCGGGAATGTATTCAAAAACTTTCTAAAATTTCTTTTCGATCAATGACTAAAACACTATTTATACAGTTTCTGTAAGAAAAAAAACTACATTAAGAACCCCATTGGTGCAATATGTAGCTGTAAAAAGACCTATTCATTTAAATCTAGATCATTATGGATATACTCGTTTGTCAATATTTGTCAAGGTTGTGTCAAATCAAATTAAAAATGAAATGGCATTAAGGGCTCTGGGCCAATCACAAAACTGTAGAAGATGTAAAGTTCATGGGCCTGAAGATTT
Source organism: Radix auricularia (assembly GCA_002072015.1). NCBI lineage: Eukaryota > Metazoa > Mollusca > Gastropoda > Lymnaeidae > Radix > Radix auricularia. Next base: position 362,857 of record MUZC01004437.1, on the reverse strand, counting down.
CAATTTGGATTATGTTGGAGATGTGTCAATATCTTTCAAGATTAAAAAAAAATTAGTGGGGAATAAAGTTTGAAGCTTTAAAAGTTTACATATATTTATATATAAGATTTGGGACCGCCAGCCTTGAAGGGGTAGATTTTAGGAGTTCAGTACCGTATAGTATTTTAATAGGGGCCATCAAACTTTTATGTACCAAATTTGATCAAGATCCTTCCATTTAGTTAGTAGCCACTGTTTAAAACACCTTTTATATAAGTCGTGTTAAGAAAATGACATTTTGGGCCTCAGGTCAGTAATAAATGGTATTTTATATACATTTTAAACCAGAAAATTTTGTTGGAACATTTACATTAATGTCTCAAAGTTTCCGCGTGATCAGATTAATACAATAATATTTGTACATATTCAATAAGAAAATAAATGACATCCAGGACCCCGGGTCCGATTGGTATAAAATATCAAATTAAAAACACTTATTTATTTTAATCTGGATCATGATGAACAAATATGTCAACGTAGAAGGAATTGTGTGATTCACATGGGGAATAACGATTTAATAGTCTATGAAAACAAAAATGTTTTTGGCACCAAGACCATGAACATTAGGAGGTCACTGTCTTACATAATTATATTATGGGTCATCAAGTTTTTATGTACAAAGTTTGGCCAAGATCAATTGCGTTAAATAGTAGCCAACGTTTAAACTAATGTTTTTTAAACTGATGACTTTCCATCTACACCTGAAAAGGATAGCAAAACAAAGCAATACACGATTAAGCTGCGACCTTGAAAAATTGAAAGATCCGGTAATCGCAGAGAAGTTCAGGGCAAAAATTGGAGGGAAATTTGCTCCACTGACCACACTTTGTGAATCGGAAAAGGATATGGACATAGATCTAATCACTGATACCTTCAATACCACAATAATTGAGACAGCAAAAGATATACTTGGCAAAAAACATGCCATAAAAAAACCATGGGTCTCCACTTATATCCTAGAGATGTGCGATGAAAGAAGAAAACTTAAGAACGTAAAGAATACTGCAGAAGGAGCAATCAAATACAGAACAATCAACAAAAAGATCAGGAAAGAAATGAATAAAGCAAAAACAAACTGGATAGAACAACAATGCTCAGACATCGATGATAATCTACAGAGAAACAACTCAAAAAAGGCTTACAAGATTGTCCAAGATCTGACATCCACCAAGCAAGGTCGCATCTCAACAATTCAAGATAAATCTGAGAAATGTATATGACAGAAGAACAAGAAATAATAAAAAGATGGACCGAATACTGTTCTGAGCTATACAATGAAGACTCAAAGGGCGACGAATCAGTGCTCAATTGCCCAACGTCATCTAACATGGACATGCATTACATTCTCCGTGATGAGGTGGAGCTTGCTGTGCGAAAGCTGAAAAAGGGGAAATCGGCTGGAGCAGACAACATCCCAGGTGAACTGATTCAAGCAGGAGGTGACCCAGTAATAAACATTCTAACTAGCATGTGCAACAAGATCTGGCAGACAGGAGAATGGCCAACACCCTGGACTCAATCGCTGGTTATAACGCTCCCAAAGAAGGGTAATCTACAATTGTGTCAGAACTACCGCACAATTAGCCTGATCAGTCACCCCAGCAAAGTCATGCTCATGGTAATACTAAACAGACTAAAACCACAAGCAGAGCAGATCATTGCAGAAGAACAAGCAGGCTTCAGAGCAGGAAGGAGCACAACAGAGCAGATCTTCAACTTGCGAGTGCTCTGTGAAAAACATCTGCAACACCAGAGGGACCTCTTTCATGTCTTCATAGACTTCAAAAAGGCGTTTGACAGAGTGTGGCATGCAGCACTGTGGGCAACCATGCACAAGTACAATATTAACGCCAACCTCATTACTGTGATCAAGAACCTATACAACAGAGCATCCAGCGCAGTACTCTACAACAGCAAGCTGGGAGATTGGTTCAAGACCACTGTTGGTGTTAGACAAGGGTGTTTACTCTCCCCCATCCTCTTCAACCTCTTCCTAGAAAGAATTATGACTGATGTGCTCGAAGACCATGTCGGAACGGTCAGCATCGGAGGAAGGATCATAACTAACTTACGCTTCGCCGATGACATAGACGGCCTAGCTGGCAGCGAGGACGAACTAAAAGAATTCCTTGCAAAGCTAGAGAAGACGTCGAAGGCCTATGGCATGGAAATTAATGCAGAAAAGACCAAGGTCATGGCAAATAAGAATTTCACAAGTGAAATACGGATAAACGGTCAAAAACTCGAGGAGGTCCCTACCTTCAAATATCTAGGGGCTGTAATATCCGANAAAAGAATTAGTGCGCTTGAGATGAGATGTTTTCGAAAGGTATTAAACATCTCCTACACGGCGCACATCACGAACGAAGCGGTCCGCGACAAAATAAGTGCTGTCATTGGCCCTTACGAGGACCTTCTCACCTCAATTAAAAAGAGGAAACTACGATGGTACGGACACGTGTCAAGATCTGGAGGTCTCTCAAAGACGATATTGCAAGGCACAGTCCAGGGAAGAAGGAAAAGAGGCATGACAAGGAAGAGTTGGGAGGATAACATCAAAGAGTGGACCGGCCTTTCATTTAGCGATTCCCAGAAGGCAGCTCAGAACCGTGACACTTGGCATGAGTTAGTGCGCAGCTCAAAATGGTGCCCCAACGACCCAGCGTCGGGTTAAGGGATAGTTCAAGTTCAAGTTCAAGTTTAAACTAATATTTACATAGCTTAAATATATAAGGAAAGGGATATATTTTGTGAGGGCCCCTGGTTCTTATTAATGAGTGATAATCTAAAACAACATCATCCAGAAGTCTTAAGGATCTAACTGCACGGGAAATTGGAGAATGAGTGATGAGTGAGTGAGTCAGTGAATGCTTCGCCTTGTATTAGTATAGATAGATAAGACTATTTTTGTTCTATGGGTTTTGTTTCGCATATATCATTCATGATCTTGATTGAAATCTAAAGAAGATTACAAATTATCTTCATTGACCGCTTGGTAGCGGACGCCCATTTTTTCTTTCTCAAATAAGCTACATAAATGTTATTTAAAATGGGCTACCTGTTGGATGGATGGATGGATCTATGACATATTGGGCACAGAAAAACTTCATGGCCCATATTATAAAATTACAGGGAATTGTGAACAACCCCCTGAAATCATCTAGCTCGGGGACCACAAATTCAATTGTACCTCCCAAGCTAAGGCTTATTGCCAAAAATATTTTAGCCGCATGTGTCAAATATTTTCATTTTTCACATGTATCCATGGCGATGAAGATTCAAATTAGGAGAGGTTTTGAACTTGACATAATTTACTGATTAGAGCTGGGGCCCAAATTGTCGTTTTTTTCCATCAAATTTTAACTATAAAACTATAAATGTTGGCTATCGATGGACCAAATTAACACACAAAAGCTAGATGACCCATATTTAAATACAACAACAAACAGAACTCTTGATATCAATTCCATTTGTCGGTTGAGGCCCCTGTTTTATGTCCTTGATATAAGCTATATAAAATGAACCTGGAATACATTTTAGACAATTAGGTTATAAATATAAATGAATTCAACTTAGTCTCAGCTGGAACCTGTGTCACTTTTTTTTGTGGAACATACAAGTTTCCTAAAAATAGTTTAACGTAAACGCAATATTCTTTATGGGCAGCTTTAGAAATTACTAGAATCGGTGTAGAATAACAGTAAACGCGACATTGTGTGTTAATGTCTACACCCCATGTTAATTACAAACTGACCAGTAAGGTCTACACCCCATATTTTTACAAAATGACCAGTTAGGTCTACACCCCATGTTAATTACAAACTGACCAGTAAGGTCTACACCCATATTTTTACAAAATGACCAGTTAGGTCTACACCCCATGTTTATTACAAACTGACCAGTTAGGTCTACACCCCATGTTTATTACAAACTGACCAGTTAGGTCTACACCCCATGTTTATTACAAACTGACCAGTTTGGTCTACACCCCATGTTTATTACAAACTGACCAGTTAGGTCTACACCCCATGTTTATTAGAAACTGACCAGTTAGGTCTCCCCATGTTTATTACAAACTGACCAGTTAGGTCTACACCCCATGTTTATTAGAAACTGACCAGTTAGGTCTACACCCCATGTTTATTTTAAACTGACCAGTTAGGTCTACACTCCATGTTTATTAAAAACTGACCAGTTAGGTCTACACCCCATGATTATTACAAACTGACCAGTTAGGTCTACACCCCATGTTTATTTTAAACTGACCAGATAGGTCTACACATAATTTGAGTTACTAAATGATATAGCCGGTCTATACAATTCATCGTAACTTCTATTACAAGACGCTACTTAAATACTTACATCACAAGACAACACTTAAATCCTAAGAAAGTACTCTCAAAAGACAGTTACTTCTATTAAAAGACATTATCTTCTATCCCAAGACAGTTACTTCTATCACACAACAGTACCAGCTATCACAAGACAGTACTATCACAAGACAGTACCAGCTATCACAAGACATTACTATCACAAGACAGTGCCAGCTATCACAAGACAGTACTATCACAAGACAGTACCAGCTATCACAAGACAGTGCCAGCTATCACAAGACAGTGCCAGCAATCACAAGACAGTAATACAGTGGCGTAGCTAGGGTCATGTGCGCCCGGGGGCAAGACACAAATTCTGCGCCCCTTGACGGACCGAAAAATTCTGGGGGCTCACTGAGCCCCCAAGAAAAATTTGAAATTTTACGGTTTATATGGTTCATTTTTTGAAGCAAATGATATTTTAATGAAATACAATACAGACTAATAATTCTCTATACGATTATAAACAATTTATTTGAAAAAAATACTCTACTAATTATACATGACTCGAATAGACATAATCTAAAATAAATTGATCTTCCTTGATTTGAATGTCGTCAATCTCGCTGTTAAAATTGATATTCTCAAGTGTTCTCTTTTGATGCTAAGGAGTGCAAGATCATCCAGACGATCTTGATCCATTGAAGCACGTAATTAAGACAAAATAAGGTTTACTTTGCTGAAGGACCGCTCACAGCTTTTAGTTGAAACAGCAATTTTAGAAGTATTTGAAGTGAAATGCGCAGATTCGGAAATACGTCATCTCCATATGAAACAATAAAATCGAGAAGATCCAAAGTAGTTTCCGGTAGAACTTCAGTCCGGGTACTGAGCATCATTTTTTAGTCTTTGATTTCTGTACACAATTCGTAGAAATTAGCAAAATCTAAGCAATTATAACGAAGCGTATCGACTTTTGTTTCAGCAAGAAGTGATTTGACGTCTAGTAAAAATCCAAATTTGATGTTTAGGTTGTTTAAGACGTAAAATCCGTATTGATATCTCCTGTTGG
>MUZC01004437.1:329959-340176 GCA_002072015.1 Radix auricularia | reverse complement strand
ATGTAAGCCCATGTAGTGGTGATGTAAGCCAATGTAGAGGTGATGTAAGCAAATGTAGCGGTGATGTAAGCCCATGTAGTGGTGATGTAAGCCCATGTGGTGTTGATGTAAAATGTAGAACGATGTAGTGGTGATGTAAGTTGATGTAGTGGTAATGCAAGCCCATGTAGTTGGGATGTAAGCCAATGTAGCAGTGTTGAGCGAGTGTAGCCATGCTGTCAACATTGCCACATCTGGTGCCAAACGACAGCAGTAATTTGCTCGCCATTTTTTACTCTGGACACACACTCAAAAAAGGTGTGGGGGTAGAAGGGAGAAAATGCCCGTATTTATGACGATAATAGGAAGGGGCAGATAAAGAGCTTGTTGGGATTGGTTGTCTCCCGCGTCAAGTCGTGTTCTCGCGCGTTCTACATTTTTGTGTGCGGGAGTTCTTGCAAGGTTCTCAAACATTTGTAAATTTTATTATTTTAAAAAATTTTAATAATCATATGATATCGAGATGTCGGTCGCAAAATGTCTTTTAAAGACCGATGCACATTTAAAATATCAAATGCACATTGGAATATGCAGTCTAAAAGATACTACAGAAAAAGCAAATGAGCGCATCTTCTGGCGTATTCTCATTCGCAAACTTTCTGCCACTTTGTTATCATGTCTTTTGCGCCTGAACATCGGATCTTCATGTTTATTGTTTCAATGCTTTTAACGTGTAATCATAAGGGAATAATGTGAAGAGTCTTTGATGATAAGTTAGTTGTTTTCTGATAACATTTCAGGCTCACTCATACCATATTTAATAAATCTCCTTTTTAAAATCCAAGTGTCTGTCGCATTTATCCAACGAACTAAATTGACAGAAGAGTAATTGTTGAATTCTATCAATGGTCACGTGATTTTCAGTTTTTCGAAACTGAACAAATTCGCCGTCGCCATAATGTCAGCAATATTTGGAACAAGTTATGTCTGTAAACAAACATTTTCAAAATTAAGAACAGATTGATATTGGCTAGTGAACATTTACAAGCTATTCTTCTGATTGAATGCAGAAGTTCTTAGCAAAACATTTATGAAGCCTTAAAAAGCAAACCGTCAGTTTCACAAATCTCATAAAAATTATTTGCTGCTTAGTTTATGGGCAATCGGATTCAGATACGAGGCCATTAGGTTTCACGTGACTATCTCTTGTTTGCTAAGATTCACTTCTTTGGTAACTTTCTCTTTAGTTAATCAATGTGTTGGTCGTCTTCATTCCCCCCCCCCTGGTTTATCGTAAACAACTTGTCAGTCATTAACATGGAATCATAAATTCAAATCTTTTTTTTTTAAATCTTCCATTCTAATTAGCAATCACTAGTGTGACACGTGACATCATTTAGTCAGTTATCCAAGAATAACGAGGCGGTCATGAGAGAAACGAACATTAAATAGCCCCAACGAAAGACAGCAAATTTTGAGAAACACCGTAATCACTCACCCCACCTCCCAAAGATGTAACTGCCCCACCAACATGTGATATGGAGGTAGTGTAAACATTATCTCTTATCTTATATATTAAAGATGCTCATTCTAAACAGAAGATTATTGCGTCCTTTACTCATCCATGGTTTGAATCCTGCGATAATCTTTTATTAGAGTTTTAAATGTTGATTAATATTATGTGTCGGTTTTCATTGTTTGTTCAAGCAAACGCCACCGCACACAAATGCCAGGCGGGAAGAAGAGAACTTGAATGTGTTTGTTACAGCGAATGAAACAAGAATAGTATGTTTATCCTTATGTCTGTAAATGAGTTGTTGGGTTTTGTATAAAATAATTAATATTGTTGCATGTATTTAAAAGTCAGAATAAATTGCATTATGAATTATTACTACTTGCTCTTTGTTCTTCTATCTAGTGTCTTATCGTTGACTAATGGTGTTATTCTTGTCAACATTGAAAACACTCCAGTAGCCCTGCTGCTCTTTTTAAAAATGTGTTGTTTTTTTCGACTTTATCCCTACATTCTTTGGTAGATTGTTCCCAGACAGCGATGCTTCTTCTGGCAATTATCCAACTGTTATTTAAGGTAGTGTTTTAGTTTGATGCTTTCTTATTATACTTGTTAAAGTTTCTCTTTCATAAAGCCTAAATTTTTGCTACCTCTGTCCCCCCCAGTCACGTGACCTCCAGAGCCCCACATTTAATTTTAAATTTAAGTAACCCTCCCACAACCCCGACTTGTGTATTCTGCTCATGTCGGCCTGGGCAGCCATTAACTGGCTTTACTGTGGCAGAACAAAGCAGGGGAGTGCCCGTCGTTAGGATGTGATCCAAGTGAATTCTTCTGATAATCTTACACGAGGGGATTGTGAGGTCTCGGGGCCAGATTCCAGGCCAGAAATCTTTTCTATTCCTGGTTGATGTTTTATCCGGGAATAATTGGAATGAAACATGATCTCGTTTGCCATGTATTATGTTGTCTGTGACATGGGGTCTGTTATGTATTATGTTGTCTGTGACATGGGGTCTGCCACGTATTATTTTGTCTGTGACATGGGGTCTGCCATGTATTATGTTGTATGTGACATGGGGTCTGTTATGTATTATGTTGTCTGTGACATGGGGTCTGTTATGTATTATGTTGTCTGTGACATGGGGTCTGCCATGTATTATGTTGTCTGTGACATGGTGGGACGTGGTGGTCGAGAGGTAGCGCTCTCGACTGTCATACTGATGGTCACGAGTTCGAATCCACACGTAAGTGAGGATTTGTTCTCGGGGCCTGAGGAGTCCCCGAGTCACCCAGCTCCGAATGGGTACCTAACTAGACAATAGTTAGGCGGCTGAAAGTAATGCGTGGAACCCCTATAGCCGTGGCCTGTTACCACTGCATCACTTGCCAACAGATCATCTCTCAAGGTCTGTGGACGCAATTATCTTCTGCATAGAAGGAGCGTCTGTATATCTAAGATAAGATAAGACATGGGGTCTGCTATGTATTATGTTGTCTGTGACATGGGGTCTGCCATGTATTATTTTGTCTGTGACATGGGGTCTGCCATGTATTATGTTGTCTGTGGCATGGGGTCTGCCATGTATTATGTTGTCTGTGACATGGGGTCTGCTATGTATTATGTTGTCTGTGACATGAGGTCTGCTATGTACTATGTTGTCTGTGACATGGGGTCTGCCATGTATTATGTTGTCTGTGGCATGGGGTCTGCCATGTATTATGTTGTCTGTGACATGGGGTCTGTTATGTACTATGTTGTCTGTGACATGGGGTCTGCCATGTATTATCTTTTCTGTGACATGGGGTCTGCCATATATTATGGTGTCTGTGACATGGGGTCTGCTATGTATTATGTTGTCAGTGACATGGGGTCTGCTATGTATTATATTGTCTGTGACATGGGGTCTGCTATGTATTATATTGTCTGTGACATGGGGTCTGCTATGTATCATGTAATCAGTGACATAGTATCTTTACACCGACTTATTTGATATTAGTTTGCGTCCAACATTTATTCACTTTAAAAAATCATTTGTTTAGAAAACAACTTTAATTAAAAATATATTTCAATGCTCAATCAAGTGGCAGAACTTTCAAATAATCACTTAGTAATTTTATAAAACAATAATATCTAGCTAACGATACAATTGAAAATGATGTTGAATGAAATTTTAAATGTACAATACATACACATTTCATTGCCAAACATCTGGACTGCTCATAGTAAATAAACATCAGAACAACGCTACCACATATTTATTGACGTAACCAATCCCGCAATTCCCCACCTCTTCGTCCCTGACACACTATTTGCGCTTAAAACTTTATTTTAACATTTCTGTGATCTCCTGTAAATATTCATCTTCGCATTGTATTATCTTTATATAGCTAATGTACACACATGCTGTAACAGTATTTATGGTCTTAGATCAGTCTGGCACTAATACACGCTCAAACAGTCTTCATGCCTTAGATCAGTCTGGCACTAATACACGCTCAAACAGTCTCCATGCCTTGGTATCACTCTGGTGCTATAGTACACGCTTTGATCCCGTTATCTTCGCCACCGTTTGCTAATAGGAATGTTTTGTCCCACCAGCTCGGTCCGGGTCCCCTACGCTCTCTGGTACTGGAAGAGCCAATTTTCCGACGGCAGGCGTTGTGCCCCCCCCCCCACTGGTCCGCGACAATAACAGCTGAGTGGGGCACAAGTGGTTTCTGCCAGGGGGCTTTCCCTGGGATTTAATCATCCCGTCTGATGAGTCGATCACCAGCGCTCAACGGTGGAAGTCAGAGATCATGGATTAACGTCCTTAGATAGGGCATATGGCCCTCTCATTAGAAGTTGTACTCACTGTCTTGTCAGAAAAAGGTGTCCTAATAACAAGAGACCAAAACAAATAAGTAGTACTCACTTGTCAGAGAAAGGTGTCCCAATAACAAGAGACCAAAACATTAAAGTAGTACTCACTTGTCAGAGAAAGGTGTCCTAATAACAAGAGACCAAAACAAATAAGTAGTACTCATTTGTCAGAGAAAGGTGTCCCAATAACAAGAGACCAAAGCAAAAAATTAATGAATTCTCCACTAATACTAATAACAAAATCATTGTACAATTGTAAGCAGACTTCCAGTAATGTTTTCAAAGCCCAGAATTTTAGGTACCACATCCAATGCTATGGTTTCCGGCACTGCTTTCAATGTCAGCGTCCGTTAAAACACTGGAGCCATGCTTTGTTTTCTATCGACACCAAAACGATTCTTTATCTACTTGTTAAATCACTTCCTGTAATTTTTTTGTTCCACTTGGTGTGGTAGAATCTAGCATATTAGAATGAAGACATGTGAACAGACTTTTTTCTTACATTTTTCCTCGTAGGAAATTTTCTTTCAGGAGACGAGACAACTTAATGATTTGATATTATGTACAAATTTGGATGCCGGATAAACGAATTTGGGTTTGGTCAAATTTTAATCTCGTCACATTTATATCTCTTCTAATTATAATATCATTACATTCTAAACGTCTCGCATTTTACTTGTAACAAATTTTAATCTAACCACATCACGTAATTGTCATCTACTAACCTTGACCTTAAACAGTCCATTGCCAAAGACTTCATTAATTTGGAACAAAATATCCTCGGGGAAAATTCTAAAATTATGTTCTGATTTAACAGTCGTATTAACTATGCGTCATTATGACCTCATTAAACGAAACGTTTATTCGCAGGAATTATTTCAAGGTCGAACTCTCGGTCCCACAAAAAAGTCATTGTGTTCATTCAACTTCCCAGTTTTTTTTACTGTCTTTTCTCTTCTACTCGTAGCTACTCAAAATTGCTTCAGGTTATAATGGGTGTTTTCTGTAATGATTATTTGCCAACACGAGTACTTTGTGGCCGGTCCTCACTACCAACACTCTCTGCTAGGAACACTTGTGGTCTAATGAGCGCGATGGAACTTGATAAGGGCACACTACTCGGGCCACTCGGCGATGCAGAAATGGAGAGTTATTAGGGTGAGATTAAGTCCCCTCGTCATACGAGCCGCGGTGGTTAACAGAAAAAGTTTGTGTGTGCGTAAAAAAAAAAGCTGGGTTCGAAGGGGGTGGGGGGCTGGGTCATGAATGAAAATTAGTTTTGGTCAATGGTCAGTAAGATCTAGGGGGACGTTGCTAGTTTGTCTTAAAATAGATATTTCCCCGAAATGTTGCGTTCTCTCCTGGTTCAACGCTACCAGACTATAGTCTCACCTGAACTGAGGTTGTTTGCCAGTGTTCAACAATGGTAACAATTGTGTTGTTGGAATAAACATTAATATTTCAAACCTGTTACGTAGTTAGGTATCAAAAACTATAAGTTCAAAGACATTAGACTATTTCTGTACCCACCGGAATAGTTAACAAATTCCTCTCTAGTCGATTGGCAGTATCTAATTCATGAGGTAAAGGGTTGAGTAGAAGAAGTAATTACTGCTCTAAGTCGCAGTTTATCAACAGTACTTCTTTGAATGATAATAGAAGATATAAAAATGTATTGAAACATTTTCAACTCATTTTCCCATTACTATTTATTTTCTTAACTGAATGACCTCGGACAGGAATCTTTAAATATTTGAGAATCACCGCCGAGTTAAAAAAGGTGGGTGGGGGTGGGAACCCAGTTGATATCAAACCAATTTTACTTAAACCAAACCGCAATGGGGGAGAATTTTTCAATAGATGGATTTCGGAATAGCCTCCCCTTGGCCAGGGTCAGATATAGATCTTCGACACGCCAGCCACCCCTGCAGGGACATTTATTTCTCTGTTCCATCTCTTCATTTCCCAGGCAGGTTGTCTTGTGGTGACCACGTGAACCGGACTCTTGGTCGAGGGGGCCCGGGGGAGTCTGCCAATATATCGTTATTGGATGGCGGTTATCATTGAGGCAGTGGGAAGACATGAACGGGTGCAGGGCAAAAGGCAGAGGGTTGTGTGGGTGAAAATTTGAAGGCGGGAGCTGTGGAGAAGAGGGCAATGTTAAAGGTGTGGTGTAAGGTTAGAGAGCAGTGTTAATTGAGAGGTGTTGAACACGACAGTAACTTTAGTACCTGGTGGCCACTGTCAGTAACTTTAGTGTTTGGTGGCCACTGCCAGTAACTGTAGTGTCAGAGCCCACTGCCAGTAACTCTAGTGTCAGTGGCAAATGCCAGTAACTGTAGTGTCAGAGCCCACTGCCAGTAACTCTAGTGTCAGTGGCAAATGCCAGTAACTGTAGTATCTGGTGGCCACTGTCAGTAACTGTAGTGTCAGTGGCCACTGCCAGTAACTGTAGTGTCAGAGCCCACTGCCAGTAACTCTAATGTCAGTGGCAAATGCCAGTAACTGTAGTATCTGGTTGCCACTGTCAGTAACTGTAGTGTCAGTGGCCACTGCCAGTAACTGTAGTATCTGGTGGCCACTGCCAGTAACTGTAGTGTCAGTGGCCACTGCCAGTAACTGTATTGTCTAAGTCAGTTATAACAAAGTAGTCAATATTGTGAAAGATTTAGTCACACACTTGTTAACTTATTATCCAAACACTGAACTCCAAGTCAGAATGCAAAACTAGTTATGTTTAATTCCTCAACATCTTTACTATCTTATCAAACTAACATTCGTGTCTACTCAGTGTGTTCCTAACTCTGTCCTATACCTACATCTCTCTCCGTCTGTCTGTCCCGAACTCTCCGTGTTTGTCAGTGCATCCCATTTTATACCCGTCAGTCTCCGCACCTATACGGTCAAGCTTGTTGACTTAGCCAATCTCTGGCGAGACTACCACGCCCAGGCTTGCTGCCGTCCACAAGCTTGCCTCGTTTCTCGCCCGCACCCTTACCGCTTCAAAGGACACCGCTGGCCTGTGGTCAATCTCCGTCCACATTAAAGGACCCAAGCTTGTCGTCCGTACCAGGATCCCAGGTTGGCCTCGTTCCTCGGCCGCACCCGTCCAGCTTCAAAGGACCCGTCCCTCTGAGCGCCGACAATTCGCCCCCAGGGCCTCCACAATATTTATACTCAGATCGCTTCATTAAGAGAGTATGATTATTAAAGTGCCTGTTTTTTTTTTTTTTTTTTTTTTTTTTTTTTGGTTTTCTTTTTTTATTTGATTTTTTTTTTTAAACTTTAGCCAAATCTATCCATTAATGCAATAAATTATGTACAATTATTTACGCAGCTCGTATAACAAATAATGGAGTTTTCTCGGCTAAATATTGGAAACCCTATTTACTTTTTTTTCCTTCTGGATAATGCAGAATTTGCGTGTCGAGTTCTGTCAAGCGAAATCAAGCATCCAAAACCTTATGCGGAACTAATGCGTAAATTGAAGGAATAAAGGATATTGTGGCTCCCGAATCAAAAAGAGTTAACGTTATGAATTCAATTTGCTATACTGTAGCATTTTAACACGAGTCATCATGATTGTGTATGATAAGTCTGGTCTACATCAATGATGGTGAGCCTCTTTGGGTCCGGGTGCACAAAATTCAACAAAACCCACTTTTTTATGGCAAAGTGCCAGCACTCCAATTAAACCCGAATATGTGGGTTTGGCTTATTTGCTTTAATTTTAGGAAGTAATATTTTAGTCTTTACCGGCTGATGGGGCTCTGCGTGCCGACTATGGCACGCGTGCCAATGGTTCGCCATCACTTGAATATATTCACCCAATCCACCCAATAGCAAATGTAAAACAAAAAATCTATAAAACTTAAATAAGAAAGAAAACGAAGTACGTAGCCCAGACATCAAATGGAACAAATTTGTTTAAGTTAAACAAACATTTAGTTTTCATTCTGTACCAGGACGGACATGTGTGCCATGTTTGATCTAATTCCATCAATCCATGTATGAGGGACAAACTAAGAAATCCAAAGACCTCTATATAAATAGAAGTAACAATTTTAAAAAAAATTATGTCACTTTCTGTTTGTGACTTTTTTCAATGTCCTTTTTTTTTTGTTCAACAAACAACCACGACATTGATTCGTTTAGCTTCACATCGTCCGTAGACAAGTATTAACTCTCTAAGAAATTTCTCAGCCAGCGAACTTTTAAACACGTTGTTCCTGTCTTTTATTGTGTTCTCGCACGTGCACGTATGTGAACAGTCGGTACAACAAGGATCCCAGTGGTTAAATCGGTCTGGTTCATTTCTTTTATACCCCCACCCCCCGATTCCGGGGACTGTCCACAGACGGTGACATCACCAGGCTCTAACAAGGTCAAGGGCGGCGGAAAACTAGAAATCCATAAAGTTACAGGAAATAGAATTGAGAACCGGGACTGGTGTGAGGAGGTAAAGTGGTTGGAATGTGGTCTCAATTAAGAAACCAATTAAAGAACTTTTAAAGAAATTATAAGTCAGCATTTGATATTTTGATAATACGAGGTAGTAAATTAAACAATGTATATTTGTTAAAACTTTTTTAAGAAGATATGAATGATTTCTCTACATTACGAGGAAACGACCATGCATAGTTTGTCAAGAAATATTTGTTGTTATTTGTTTTAGTTTCTCATATTCTTCATTCAGTTCGCCTGTTTCATGGGCCAGACCTATGGCGGATTAAGGGGGGGGGGGCTGAGCTGGCTAAAGCCAGGGGCACCCCGACGGTTTGGGGGCCCCCAAACTTTTAATATTTTATAATAAAAGTGTACAAATGTTTGCACGAACCCTGACAATATAATAAAATTTTAAAAAAGAAAATACTATCTATACAACTTTTTGCGATTGGCTCGCTTAGAGAACATAGTATAAAATATAGTTTATATTTTTAAAATTTCTCATAATAGACAAGTTCCGCTGGCCGTGTGGAGAGAGCACAGGCACGTGATGCAACCGGTGTCGGTTTCGATTCCAATCAGTGGATAATTAAGTTTTTTTCTTTTCACACTCAATTGTAACATACCGCAAACACTTCAAACAGTTATTTCTTCGTGTTCGTTTTTTTTCCATTATTTATATTTAGTTACAGCCATATATTAGCTGTTAACACTCATTTTATTTTTAAGGGACGCTGGCTGGTTAGGGCTAGGGCCCCCGTTTGATTGCAGCCCGGGGCCCCGTGCAGACTTAATCCGTCCCTGGGCCAGACAATAGTACTTAATTACAACGATGTGAAGGGCAAGGGTAGGGTAAGTTTAAGCACCTCTTCGGAAACACTCTCAATAAGTACACAGTAAATGCAGTGGCGTAGCTAGAGATTTGTAGAGACTTGGCTTGGAGAACCATAGGCCCGCGTTCACCGCTAAACCTACTCATACCTTCCTCCGAGTACCTTCGTTAGACATATTTTCAAAAAATATTGATGCACCGCGGCCCCAGGTAAGTCTCTGAACGGTTATTGTACCTCTAATTTCCTGCCCAACTCGGCTTCAAGGATACATTCAAGAGAGACATGTATGCTCTCGACATAGACATTAGTAGCCGGGAAAAACTCGCCCGTGGCAGGTGAGGCCTTAGAAACCCTTTGGTCACTGTACTAGGAGGTTGGGAAAGGTTCCTCGCCTATGAGGAAAGACAAGGAAAGTCAGCCAGGTCCGACTGCTGCCCGTCACATGTTATAAAACTTTAAAAAGTTTTCTACTTACACTCGGCACCGTACAGCCGCGGTAGAAATGACAAGTCATGCTCTCCTCCCCCCTCACCTCAGAGCTCGCCCCTCCACCCCAGTGCTCGCCCCACCCCCACCCCAG